>OY829914.1:191092982-191355825 GCA_963691935.1 Nephrotoma guestfalica
CAAGGAACTTCACAATTTCTTGAAATTATACGATCAGAAAATTTTGCTGACAATAATTGGATTGTTGCACGACTTGCGTGGCATGTCGCTTCGTCTTGTTGAAACCAACGGTCGTTGACACACAATTCATTCAATTTGGGCCACACAAAAACAGTTAACATGTTGCGATAACGTTCCCCATCCACTGCTTTTCCTGTTCGTTTTCAAAGGAAAACGGCCCAGTGACGCCACCAGCCCGTAAACCACACCAAACAGTGACTCTTGGAAAATGAACTTCTGCTTCGTAAATAATATGAGGATTCCTCGCTCCCCAAATTCGACAATTTTGCTTATTGACGTACCCATTAAGGTCAAAATGAGATTCATCGCTAAAGATGGTTTTTGATTTCAAACCTTCATTTCGTTCGAGCATCCACTTACCAAAACGATGACGATTTAAATGGTCTGGTGGCTTCAATTTTTGAGTTAATTGAATTTTGTATGGATGCAAATAAAGATCAATATGTAAAACACGCCGTAATGTAGTTTGTAAACTATTTAGTTCTTGTGAACGACGGTTGGTTGATGGGCTTGGTTCATTACGGACACTTTCACTAACAGCTGCCACTGCATCAGGAGTACGAACGGGATGAACATGTTGGTACGGTCTACGACCTTCCACTGAACCAGTTTCTTCAAAACGATTAATAATTTTGCCAATTACACGCTAAGTAGGACGTCCATGTTGACCAAAACTGTTACGCAATGTTGTTGTTTTTGAACGATTATTTTCATAATAAATTTGGACAATCAAGCGTTGTTGTGTTGTTAGCGACTCCATGATGATAAATGGCTTATTTTTGACTTTTCATACGTCAAATAATTTTTTAGAACAGATAACATTAAGTACTAAAATTCATCGATTTTAAAAAACAACCAACAGATGACCCACCCGTAATCATAAGGCCGGTATCAGATACCCGAAAATATAGGCCAGCGCGCGTCTATATCTAGGAGTACTCGAAGACATTTGTAAAATACATCAAAACACTTAGAATTTTATAAAAATTTACAAATACTGTTAAAACCACAAAAATCGGTTAGAATTTTGGCCACCCTCGCCTTTTTTATCACAATTTATCTAACCATTCCATTGATTGGGTTACCTATACAAAATAGTTTTTCAGATATTTAAATAAATCTATTAAAACGGGTTCATCGCTTGTTTGGAATGTAAATATAAAATCCAATCTGACAGGTTGCTAAACTCTTGCATAGAAGGAAATAATTTCAAAATCACGGAACTTTATAATTCAAAAAACCATTGTTAGACTCTTTACAGACTCATTATTACGAAGTATTCACCAGACATTCGATCGATGACGCATGGCCTGTCTGAGGCGCACTTCATGGATAGCCTCAAAAGATGAAGGGTTTTTTCGACGTAGTATTTGCATAAGAAAACCTTCACTCTCCCGAGCGTGAACCACGCCCATAACTTTAACCCTGATAAACTGCTTTTCATCTTCGAATTCTACCATTCTCCGCAACGACATATATAGAGCAAAGTTTGTGTGTATGCATGAAGATAAGTTATTTTTTTCGTTTTTCTCCTCTATGTTGTCAACTCTTACTGCATGCAAACAAACCCCGCCCCACGCACCCACCGTACGACGATCGTCAAATCTAAGGCATCGCAGTGGAAAATTGCAAAACTACAAAAGATCCACAGTTCCATCTGTATCTACAACGCCCAGACGAATTATCTGTGGAGAATGTGAATGCTCTCGGATTGAGTGTACTGTTATGGATTAATTTTTTGTTTTCCTTTATTAATTTCAACTGAGACTGTGCTCAACTAGCAATTTATCTTTCAAATTTTTCACAAATTTTACATTTCTTAAACAATTTTGATTTGTTGGGGTGAAACCCAATGGTTAGTCCCAAAATTAATTAATGTTTACTAGGTCAAGTGGCCTCATTCTTTGAAGTCTTCTCTGAACGACTAGTTTATCTATCATATGGCGATTATAGGGGTTTCCATGTCCCTGGAGCCTTATTTTGTATTTGGCGGCATGCTTTTTTATTTCATCTTTGATGTATTCCATCTGTAATTCCCTACGGAGAACCTTATTTTGAAACGTCTGTATCATTTTGGCGTTTGTTTGCTTAGTACATCGCCAGAGTTGAATACCGTAGGTCCATATCGGCTTCAGTATTTGCCGATATAGCAGCACCTTGCTGTGTATTGTAAGCTCAGAGCCCCTACCTATGAGCCAATCCATTTTTCTGAACTTAATATTAAGTTCTTCTTTTTCCTTTTTGACACGCTCTCTCCCCTTGAGCTTGGCATCGAGTGTCATGCCAAAATATTTAGCTTTGTTTGTATATCGCATCGGTCGTGAGTTAATTTGTATCGGTAGATGGGAAGCCTTTTGATATGTAAAGTTAATATTCGTGGATTTCGTCTCATTAAGCTTGATTCTCCAGCGCTTAGTCCAGTGAGTTTGCCCGTTGCATCAGCGACATTACTTCCAATGGCCATGATTGCTGTGTCACCTGAAAGGTGGCTATGGTTCCTTCATCTGTTGTTGGAATATCCCTTGTATATAATAAATACAGGATTGGTCCTAAGACACTCCCCTGTGGGACACCGGCAGAGATTTTCTGGAACGAATTTGATATTCTGATAATGCAATAGCTGGCCCTCCCCAGAATCCATAGCGTCAGTTTCCACAGAGAGTGGATTTACCAATATTGATGTTGGTGTACCACCTGGGGTATTATATCCTTTTGTTTGTACCATTGCATAGTTTTGATTGACTAATTAGCTATTCCGCTTCACTACTACGAAGGGAACTGTTCGTTCTACAGAAATTGCCCAGAGTACGCCCGTATCCATTTATGAATACTGCGTCAAGGCTGTCAATCCCGTACTCCATAATGGATTAATTTTGATAACCACTATTATAACGCGACCCTCGGAGCATTTCTCACCGATTTTAAAATACCGCTTCACTTGCGATATTTCAAATGAATGTGTAGGGGTAGATTGCAGGTCATATTTTTGTTTATCGTGATTTTTAAATTAATTAATTAATAAAATGATTTTTTTAATAAAATAAAACAAATTCAACCCTGCTACATTTTTTTCTGTGTATAACTACACTTTTGATTAAATTGTGTAGTTACACTTTTGATAATTGGAATTAGAACATCGACCCTGCACAAAAATTCTCTCATGCAATGCGTAGCACAAATTTTCTTTTTAATTAATTTTCTTATCATTGCAAGCACTGTGTCGTAAACACCTACAAGGTACTTATTCATTTAATCCTCCTTCCTAGAATCGTAATTTTGAATTTACGATATTCAACATATTCATTGAGCCATAAGATCAAAATAATTTATTTGTCATAGTGAAGTGATCTATTTATACATTTGACACACATAACCTTACATTATATGCCCCAAAAAATTGTCACGTTTAATTACTTATCAAAAATACATATTTCCTTCCCCCCTCTCCCCACACCGATAGTCATTTTCCCCAAAACGAAATATGTAGGTAGATCAAAAATCAAAATACTTAAAATTCTAATTTTAATTCCACGAAACCACTAAAAAATTATAATCTCGTGATTTTATGTTTTGATTTACCCATACCCTGGGTCTCCCCGCCCCTAGTATATACAAAGTGTATGTTTAGATAATCATTAAATCAATCAACCCTGCATAATAATTTTCAATCCATAATTAAACACTTTCCCGAAATAAGGATACGTGTTTAACAAAAAACAATTTTTGTGGCGGGTGGGCTTTACCCCTTTTATATAGAATTGCGCACCACTATTTTCTATACCAAAACTTTTCCAACGAATTCATTATTTTAGGTAAATATATGTAAGTACTCGTATGTTAGATATATTGATTACATATAATACTCCTCTCATACATGTACGTAGCCAAGTATGTGTGGGTGGATTTAAATGGTTTATATGAATAATTATACCAAAACTGTACTTAATACTTACGTAACATACTCTGCTGCTACCTGCCTAACTATAAAACAGTTTTCTTTTAATTTTCAATTTTAAATATTCATGATATTATTAATTTTTATTCATGGCGTTGAAATTGTTGTTGTGGTGTTTTTTTATTTTCCAATGGAAAACTAACACCTAATTGAAAAACTTATTAAAGTTTAAAATAAATAAAAAAATGTTCATATTGTTGTTGTGCTGTTGTTGTTATAGTGTTGCTCTGGATCTTATAATGTTGTTATTATATCATGTCGTGTTGATAATAAATTCATTAAAAAATATTCAATATTTTTTGTTGCTGTTCTGTAATTATACATGTATGCTGTTATACACCCATATTCATATAAAATAAATAGAGTTTGATTAGCTAGTTCCTCGATGGAAATTTTTTAAAACAAACTTAAGAATTTTTTATATTTTTGTTTTTTTGTTGAAAAACTATTTCGTCTAAGGAAAAGAGTTATTAATTTAAAATTAACGAAACGATTGTCAGTCATGTGTAATTAAAAATTAATCAATCATGTGGCTTGCTTGTATATTTACAGGGTTGGTATGCTTGTGCCGCATTAAACGAAGCCGGAAGTATAGTGAAAAAAATTTATTTGCGCGTCGTGAGTGCCAGTGATGCGGGCGGAGCAACTAAAATTCCCGATATCCCCGGAAGTAGATGGGGTTCTGAGCAAACTATCGTTATAAGTACAATAACCCCGATTTCACCATCAGCCCTCGAAGTTAATTGGGATATAACAAATGAAATTGTTCCCTCGACTATATTAACGCTACACTATCGGCCAATCGATGCGGCCAGTACAAATCTAGGCAAAGAATTTCAAATTGTTACCACCCAGCTGAATTTGAAGGAATACACGTTAACCGAACTCAAACCGCATACCGAATACGAAATATTTGCGAGCGTTCCATCGAGTTTAAGTGGTAGTGTGTCAAATATACGAAAAGGTAAAACAATGGATGGACCACCCTCGGCACCACCAACCGACGTTCGCGTGGGTGTTATAAATAATACAGCAGCGTATGTACGATGGTCACCACCGCCTACACATCTACTCAATGGAGAACTAACAGGATACAAGGTAGGTGCTTCAAATGCTTTCAATCAAATATAAAAATACGAATGCAGTGCATTGACCAGTAACAGTCGGTCATCGTGTACTGTACAAATATGATTATCGATATACAATATTAGTTTTAAATTGAATACAGTAGTTTATAATGGATCTTATGTCCCTTATGTAATATGTACCAATGCGGATAGAAAATGAAGTCATCATCAATGTAGAATTTTTTTTTCATTTTTTTTTCATTTATTTGCCTTTATCTGGAGATATTGTGTGCTTTTATGAAAATGGGAAAAATTATCAGATCGGAACGAAGGTTTTTTGATTAATTTCTTTTTTGTGTTTTGGCGCGCATGTGGAAAATTCGTTTTAGTCGGAAGATTAAACTTTTCTACTACTTTGAGTAGTTCTACGCTTGAAAATTAATAGTTTGCTGTTTTTTAATAAACTGTGTTATTATTTGCTTCGTTTTGTTATAAAGGAAAATAAATTTGAGATTATTTTCTACTTTATGTAACAAGTATGAACAACCCCTGTTTATTGTAGTTGTCATATTTAGTTAAAGTTCTGAAAAGCACGAATAATAAAAAATAATAATAGTAGACATATACCTTTGTGAATTTTGTCCGAAAAATGATTATAGTTTAATATGGCAACACCGATCTGTATAAATGAAACTATCTTGAAATAAAACTATCCAAGAGAAATAATATCCTATATTTTCACGATAGTAAATTAGAAAAAAAATATTTGCAAAAATTTTTTAAATTTATTATTAATTTTTATAGAAAATAAAAATTCACGTAAATAATAAAACGAAAACCTAATTAAATTAAAAGCTTTGTAAACATAAATAAGAATTATAAAACCAAAATGTATTCATTTACCGTAGATAATGATTCCAACTAATAAATATAAAGGCAAAGAAGCAATAAATTCTCTTAGCCGTTTGTCAGATATAGTGCCCTGAAGTTGATCTAGATATCAATTAAGGAGCACGGCTTTATGCATTTAGGTCGGCTTCAGGGCACTATATCCGACAAGCGGCACTGGTGTGAAATAATTCGTAAAAAAACCCGAAGTAAAAATTGTGCATGTGTATTAGCGATTATACAGGGTGGCTGACACTAAGTGTTACCATATGAAAACGCTGTAATTCTTTTAATTTTGATTATTTTTTATTGAAATTTCGTGGAATATGTTGAAAACATATTACATTTTATGAAAAACATGTTACTGCCCGATATGACCTCCTTTGGCTCTGATTATTTGATTCAGTCTTCCATAGAAAGCATTGCATGCTGACCGAACGTGAGCTTGCGGAATTTGATTCCATTCTCGAACAAGAGCTGACTTCAATGCATCAACACTTTCGTATTTTTTAGTGGACACCTTACTCTCCAAAATGGACCATATGGAGAAATCCATGGGATTCAAGTCTGGTGAATATGGTGGCCATTCTTTCGACGAAATCAGCCGCGGAACGCAATTTTGTAAAAATTGCTGTGTCGGTCGTGCTTTGTGTGACGGTGCCGAGTCTTGTTGGAATGTCGAACGGTTCGTACCAAAGTGTTTACGCGCCCAAGGTAGCAAAGCATCGTTTAGGATCTTTTGGCGGTACACCACTTGGTTTACCTTGACTCCATGTTCGATGAAAACCAGAGGAGTGCGTCCATCTGCAGTCACTGCAGCCCAAACCATAACATAAGCTGGTGATTGCTTGCGCATGGCAACTCTTGTGTACAAATTATCGTTGGACTTGTGCTCTAACCAAACACGATCAGTTTGTTTATTCACATACTGTTGAATGGTAAAAATTTTCTCATCAGAAAAGACAATTTTTGGAATCTCATCACGTTCGGCCAAGGCCTTCAATGCTAGTGTTCCTTCAAGCCTTACTTTTTTTTGTGCCTCCGTAAGATCTTGAACTTTTTGTATCTTGTAGGGCTTCAAGTGTAGTTCATTTTTCAATATGGTTTGAATGCTGTATCGTGAGACATGTAGACGTGCGGCTAATTGATTGGCACTTGACGAGGATTTCGTTGGATTCGTTTCTTCACATTTCATATCATTTCTTTTGATGTTGCTGTCTTTTTAGGACCGCCTTTGTTGCGTTTAGCGATGCTACCAGTTTCGTTGTATCGAGTTATGGTTCGATACACAAACATTTTATTCACATTCAAATGCGGGAGCTGACGAACTATTGCTGTTTGTGAATTTCCACCCAAATACAGTGCAATTACACTATTACGTTTGAATTCCATTACGATTTTTTTATGAAGATATTAATTTAGAACAATTATTTGTTGACCACATGTAAACAACTAACCAAACTTCAATCTGTCAAAAAATTGACGCGCGAAAATGACAACTACACAGATGACAGCAGAGTGAAGTCAGTAACATTTGGTCTCAGCCACCCTGTATACAGAAAGAAAAAACATTTAGGCGCAAATAAATTTTTAGAAGAATTCCAAATATAAACTTAAAGTTAAATTAAAGTATGCTCATCTAGATTTCATAGATATACAAGTCAAGAATTAGCGAATTGGTCTTTAGTCTAGTTAGAATTTTATGGTACATCCATCAAATGCCAATATCTATCATAATTTTTAGAATGTTGTCATAGTTCTGGCATGGGCACATATGGCCCCGAAACGTGTGAGTTTTGATTTACAATAGTTTGGTATTCAAACGACTTCTAATCGAGATTTTGGTCGGTTCTCCGTTATGTTTCCCTGGCAGATCTATTAAATGCCAATTTAAGAATTTTAGAATTTTATCATAGTTCTGGCATGGGCAAATATGGCCCCGAAACGTGTGAGTTGTGATTTATAATGTTTTTGCTATTCAAACGATTACTAGTCGAGATTTTGGTCGGTTCTCATCAATCCCGTTATGTTTTCCAGGAAGATCTATTAAATGCCAATTCACACAAGGAAATTTAAAATGTTGTCATAGTTCTGGCATGGGCAAATATGGCAGCGAAACGTGTGAGTTGTGATTTACATTATTTTGCTAGTCATTCGATTACTAATATAGATTTTGGCCGGTTCTCATCGGTCCCGTTATGTTTCCCAAGAAGATATATTAAATGCCAATACACACAAGGAAATTTAAAATGTTGTCATAGTTCTGGCATGGGCAAATATAGCCCCGAAACGTGTGAGTTGTGATTTACAATATTTTTGCTATTCAAACGATTACTAATCGAGATTTTGGCCGGTTCTCATCAATCCCGTTATGTTTCCCAGGAAGATCTATTAAATGCCAATGCACACAAGGAAATTTAAAATGTTGTCATAGTTCTGGCATGGGCAAATATGGCCCCGGAACATGTGAGTTGTGATTTACAATATTTTTGCTGTTCAAACGATTACTAATCGAAATTTTGGCCGGTTCTCATCAATCCCGTTATGTTTTCCAGGATCTATTAAATGCCAATGCACACAAGGAAATTTAAAATGTTGTCATAGTTCTGGCATGGGCAAATATGGCTCCGAAACGTGTGAGTTGTGATTTACAATATTTTTGCTATTCAAACGATTACTAATCGAAATTTTGGTCGGTTCTCATCAATCCCGTTATGTTTTTCAGGAAGATCTATTAAATGCCAATGCACACGAGCAGAATTATAATTTTGTCATAGTTCTGGCATGGATAAATAAGGCCCCGAAACGTGTGAGTTGTGATTTACAATATTTTTGTTATTCAAACGATTACTAATCGAGATTTTGGCCGGTTCTCATCGGTCGCGTTATGTTTCCCAGGAACATCTATTAAATGGTAATGCACACAAGGAAATTTAAAATGTTGTCATAGTTCTGGCATGGGCAAATATAGCCCCGAAACGTGTGAGTTGTGATTTACAATATTTTTGCTATTCAAACGATTACTAATCGAGATTTTGGCCGGTTCTCATCAATCCCGTTATGTTTCCCAGGAAGATCTATTAAATGCCAATGCACACAAGGAAATTTAAAATGTTGTCATAGTTCTGGCATGGGCAAATATGGCCCCGGAACATGTGAGTTGTGATTTACAATATTTTTGCTGTTCAAACGATTACTAATCGAAATTTTGGCCGGTTCTCATCAATCCCGTTATGTTTTCCAGGATCTATTAAATGCCAATGCACACAAGGAAATTTAAAATGTTGTCATAGTTCTGGCATGGGCAAATATGGCCCCGAAACATGTGAGTTGTGACTTACAATATTTTTGCTGTTCAAACGATTACTAGTCGAAATTTTGGCCGGTTCTCATCAATCCCGATATGTTTTCCAGGAAGATCTATTAAATGCCAATGCACACAAGGAAATTTAAAATGTTGTCATAGTTTTGGCATGGGCAAATACGGCCCCGAAACGTGTAAGTTGTGATTTACAATATTTTTGCTATTCAAACGATTACTAATCGAGATTTTGTCCGGTTCTCATCAATCCCGTTATGTTTCCCAGGAAGATCTATTAAATGCCAATTTAAGATTTTTAAAAGTTTGTCATAGTTCTGGCATGGACAAATACGGCCCCGAAACGTGTGAGTTGTAATTTACAATATTTTTGCTATTCAAACGATTACTAATGGAGATTTTGGCCGGTACTCATCAATCCCGTTATGTTTTCCAGGAAGATCTATTAAATGTCAATGCACAAGACAAATTTATGAGTTTTGTCGTAGTTCTGGCGTGGGCAAATATGGCCCCGAAACGTGTGAGTGGTGATTTGGTGATTTACGATATTTTTGCTATTCAAACGATTATTAATGGAGATTTTGGCCGGTTCTCTCGAACTATGACAAAATTCTAAAAATCCTGTTTTAATATTGCCAATCAGTGGTAAGTTTTGATTTAGAGGAATCGTGTAAATTCCGTCTAAAGTACAATCGAATCTTATATCTGGGTGATCTTTTACTTCAGTTCCTCTCTTTCAGGGCTAACCGAGAACGTAGTGGAATTGATGAGTGCTTGGAAAAATCTCCTGCTGAGTTTACTTGAAGATGGTTTTTGTGTTTAACTTTAATTTAAATTTTTGAATTCGCTTGTAACTGCTAATTTCCATATTTTGGTTTAGATAGGACTTTCGTTAAAAAATCGTTTCGCCTAAATGTTTGCTTTTAACTTGACATTACTACCACTAGCATACATAGGATTGTTTTAGGAAATATTTCACGCGCATCAAACGGCTAATAGAACTTTTGCTTATTTTGCTATTCCAAAGGTGCTTTCATTATCTACGAAAAGCACATAAAGTCTTGCTCGTTAATTGATATCCAGGTCGAATTCAGGACACTATCTGACAAACGGCTAATAGATTTTTTTTCTTACTTTGCTATTTCAAAGGTGATTTGATTATCTACTAAAAGTGGATAAAGCCGTGCTCGCTATTTTATATCTAGGTCAACTTCAGGACACTATCTCTCACAAAAGGCTATTAGAATTTTCTTCTTACTTTGCCATTCCTTAGTTGGATGCATTTTCTTGCTAGTTTCGCAATAATATTAGTTTACAAACAGTTAATAGAGCTTTTCTGTGGATATTTACTTTTTGTGTGTAATCGTGGACTCATTTACTGCACACACATGCATAAAATGTTACTTGTTAATTAGAAATATCGAGTACTTTTTATATAATTATGAATTTTTTAATTTAGCACTTATTATTTCCTTTTTATGATGTGAACTATCGTGACATATTTTTTTCGGGATGACTCGGCTAAAAATCTATTGCGATAGATCTTTTTCGTGCTGATATAAAAACTGTCATGAGAGTGAAATTTTTTCCGGGATGACATCGAAAACTGTCATCATTGTTCTCGCGTTTTGTCGGGATATTTTTTTGTCTGTTATTTTAACAGCCATTACTGAAATTTGATGTTTTGGAGTTTTTTTCGGGATAAAAATAAAATAAGAATAAGTCATGATAGTAAAAATGTCATGATAGTAAAAAAAATTCGCGATGAGACTCACAACTAGCGTAATACGAGTCTAGTAAATTTTTCGAGATGACACCGAAAAATGTCGCGATATTAGTTGTTTAGTGTTGCCAGCGCACTTATTCGCGATTATTAGCGTTCCATTGAAAATTAGTATTAGTTTGTGGTTAATTTTCATAGTTTCGTATTCTACATCGTTAAATGGACTTCGCGCTACCGTTCGTGGCCATGGGTCAATCTGCAACATTGCAAATTAAACTTAACAATGAATGAATGATCAATTCATGATTCAATGATTTGATGCATCAATTGCAACGGCTGGTAACTTCGGCGATTGTTTCTTTTGGTAGTCGTCACATGTCAATCCTGTGTGAATCGTATTACATACAACACAATTAAATTGACCGAATTCGATTTATCGAGATGCAACTTTTACATAACTTATTTTTGCAGTAAAATAAATTATCAACCGGTTTAAATTTAGCAGCACCTGGTATACATTGCAAATACAATTGATACTCGGCATCAGTCATAAAAGCGTGCACTAACATCTGTATATTTTATTAAGGTCGATTGTATGCAAGTATTGCCAAAGATGTCACGGCAAGTCATTAACGAAATACCTTGAGATACGTCCACGGCCAATTTACACTTCCTACATTAAGATTTAAAACGATTTGTATGAATCGTAATATTTGAACGGATCGTGCACTCATAGTAAGCGCGACGTTTTTCATCAAAATCTATCAATTTCGTCTTATCCTGATCCGTAATTGCTAAATATTTGTTCTCTGGAAATGAGACATTACACCCGGACGCTTTAAGTACACTTATAAACTCATTAAAATCCCGAGTTCCCCCATATAATTTTGAAGCGTAACACTTTAATTTTAATTTCTAACAATCACGACGCTTTACATACATGATGAGTAGAATTAGACGAGTAGAACATTTAGACTCTGTAAGTGGACAACAAATTGGTTAACTGTACAGTAAGCATAGATTAAATAAATACGTAGATACTTTCTATTTTCTGATACTTTACCTAGCAGAATCTTCGTTGTTATCTAAACTACCAGTTGCTAAAAGTCGGAACTTGAGTTTGCTTGCCTCTCACAAATGCTTGTGGCTAGGTTGCAACAGTACGATGTTGCTCATATTTTACCAAAAGTGACGTATGGGTCTGACTATCTCAAAACCATATAACTCTGATCCTCCGACAAATTAGTACTGTTTACATGTCCAATTATTATTTTAGGCCGAAACAGAAATAATTTCGCTAGGTTGCAACGGTACGATTTTTTAGTGTTTTCTTCAATGTGAGATTTGTGTTTTTCCGTCTTATAACCAAATTATAATAATCTGACAAATTTCTGAACCAATTTAAAAATTATTTTACTGTCTTCATTTTATTAAATTATTACATTTATTTTGTGTGCTTTGCGAATTAAAATAATTTTAATAAACATTTTTATTTTTTATATAAAAAAATTTGAACCTAACTTCACGTTTAATACACTTCGTATTTGGAATAAAATATAATATAAAACGAGGCGGGGATAACTTCACACAAGAGTTAGAGGGATATAATTATGTTAGTGTTGCCTGGTTTTGATCGTTATCTTCCTCAGAATGGTTATCTGTGGGATGTTTGTTTTTTCCTGAATCTGTTAATCTTGTCATTAATGTAAATTACAGATATAAGCGTTTTTTATTTAATTTGGAACTTGCGCTATTGACATCGCAGGAACCAGTCTGTAAATAAGGAGAACAGCTGATGGCTCCGTTCGTCTTTCATTAATTCGTAATTCTAGTGTTCGCAGTAAGAAACCGTTAGCTTTACTGGCTCAAGCACATACTGTTAAAGTTAGCCGATAGTTTCCAGTCTAAAGATGGTAATGCAGACAGTGTTTTGCTAAACAGCCGAAAGATGGTAATGTAGATATTATGTTTTCATTCCCACCAGGAAACATTATAATGTGTCGATAATGCAGATCGTATCGATACAAATTTAAAAGTAACAGTACCAATTTGATGAACCATGACCCTAAGTAGAATTTGATTATATGTTTGGAGTGGGTTTGATGAGGTTATATTGGTGAAATATTCCATTTTCCATTGTTTCGATGTTAAAACTGTTCACCTATCGAAATTTTGCTGAATAACCAGTGTCTGTCTCACTATGAAAACTCTGTAAAATACGACCTTAGATTTAAATTCTGAGTTTAGTCTGAAAGATTATGAGTAAAAATTTTATTTTCCCCATGTTTTGTCGATAAAATCAATCATCATGAACGATTTTTATCGTTAAAGAGAAAAATAAAAATTTCATCCCTATAACCCCATCAGACTTACCCCTAACCTATAATCAAAATTCACCTATGGTCATGGGCTATCGAATCTGCCTAGTCAGATTGGGGTCCTTGTTGCAAAATCTCGAATGATGGACAATTTTATCGTCAGAATAAGAGAAAAACAAAAATTTCACCCCTATAACCCCATCAGACTTACCCCTAACCTATAATCAAAATCTATCTATGGTCATGGGCTATCGAAGCTGCCTAGTCAGATTGGTGTCCACGTTGCAAAATCTCGAAAGATGGATTATTTTATCGTCAGAATAAGGAAAAAATAAAAATTTCACCTCTATAACACCATCAGACTTACTCCTAACCTATAATCAAAATCTACCTATGGTTAAGGGCTATGGAATCTGCCTAGTCAGATTGGTGTCCTTGTTGCAAAATCTCGAATGATGGACGATTTTATCGTCAGAAGAAGGAAAAAAAAATTTCCCCCCTATAACCCCATCAGACTTACCCCTAACCTATAATCAAAATCTACCAATGGTCATGGGCTATTGAAGCTGCCTAGTCAAATTGGTGTCCACGTTGCAAAATCTCGATGATCTCGAAAGATGGATTATTTTATCGTCAGAATAAGGAAAAAATAAAAATTTCACCTTTATAACCCCATCAGACTTACTCCTAACCTATAATCAAAATCTACCTATGGTTATTGGCTATAGAATCTGCCTGGTTAGATTGGTGTTCTTGTTGCAAAATCTCGAATGATAGACGATTTTTTCGTCAGAAGAAGTAAAATATGAACACTTCACCCCTATAACCCCATCAGACTGACCCCTCAGATTTGTCAGATTGGTGTCCATGTGGCAAAATAACGAATGATGGACGACTTTGATAATTATTAAACTTCTTTATCGACATTTTTCGGCTGTATGAAACAAATATGGCATTTCACACCTATAACCTCATCAGACCCATCCCTTACCTTAATCAAAATGTACCTATGATCAAGTGCCATCGAACTAACATAGTCAGATTGGTGTATGTCTGGCATAGTCTTGAATTGCAAACCACTTTAACGGCAATTTTTGGCTGTATGAAACAGATATGGCATTCTTTTTATTGCTATACTTTCTCAAGTTATTACCCTTACAAACCTCTTTACATGAGACTTTTTCCAAACATAATACTTTTAACGTTTAGTTATAATAAATTTTTGAAAGTTGGTCGTATGCTACAGTTTGTTTAACTTCTCAAGCAGATTAATAATCTCCACCAATAATATCCAATCATTTTCACAAAATGAATATTCGGTGAGGTTTAATTCTACGATCGCCATCTGTAGACTAGACTTTACTTTGTAAACCCGTTCGAGCATTATCAACAGGCTACCCCATCGCGTTGTTTGGTTCAGTTTTACATATTTCTGCAACGTGTTATTTCTTGTTGGAGAGGGGATGTATAATAGGATTATGTTCAAATTAGTCGGATAATTCTGAATCTAAATTATGGTTATGTAAAATTTCAAAGTTGTCTGCACCGCGATTTACATCATCCTCGCATTCGTTTTCGGAATCTACAATTTATGGCGGTTTACTTCGTCAAAAGTATCAGCCGTTTCGGATAATTCGTCAACGCCTATGACACCTAATTCAGAATTTCTATTCATAAAAGCACGTCAAGCACTGCTAACTGAATGCCATGAGTACGGCAAAGCTGATGTTCTGGCTCAATCAGTCAGTACTTTTAAACTATAGGGTTTTCCAATAAGAGTGATATGATCCAAACTTTTCTCGCAATAATTCAATTGTTGCACTTGCTGTGTGGCACGTAGCCCCGTCTTGTTGGAACCAAATGTTGTCAAGATCAACTTCTTCCAATTTCGGCCATAAAAAGTTGGTTATTATCGATCTATACCGATCTCCATTGCCAGTAACGGTGTTACCAGCTTCATTTCGAAAAAAATACGGACCGATGATTCCACCAGACCAAAAACCACACCAAACTGTCAATTTAGGTGAATGTAATAGTTTTTCATGAATAATTTGTGGATTTTCTTCGCACCAGAATCGACAGTTTTGTCTATTTACCGCACCACTCAGATGAAAGTGAGCCTCATCGGAGAAGTTGAGTTTCTTAAAAAAATCGTTATCGTTTTTAAGTTGTTCCAAGGCAAAATCAGCAAATTCACGACATTTACGGATGAAATTGTAAACATTACTGAATACAATGAAACAAAAAACGATAGATCATGACATATTACAAATGGCCGAAACGTCACTTAAAAATCATATCATTCCTATTGGAAAACCGTTACGATTTAATTATTTTAATTCAAAAATCATTAGAAATGAGTGAACATAAATGCAGAAATGTCAAAATGGCAAACAAACCAACCAAAAAAGTATAATTTGCACGAATATCGAAATAAAAATTACCTTTGTGAAGATAGCCCAAAGTTTCAGCCCCGAAAATAAAAAAAGGTGAGTATGGCAATACAATGATATTTCATTATAATTATAGCTCTCTCCTTATACTTTATGCTATTTATATGTCAAAAACTTAATAAAAAAAAATTTTAAGAACTCTAAAAAATTTAAAAACATCTGATAAAAGTTTGACCCATACAAAACATGTACAACGCTTTGAGCTCCTAAATAAACAACTACATTAAATAAAAAACTTACTGTCAACTATTCTAACAACGAATATAACTTTAGAATATGCTATATAAAAGTGTCGGGGATTATTTGATCATAATTTCTATGCTTATGTGAATTTAAAATGAGTTCAGAGGTTCATAGAAGCCACGAACTATTCGTTGGCCCAACTAGCGGGCACATCGTTTGATAGGTGAATGTTCAAGGAGCACGTGACGATTTTTTTGAATTTTTTATGTCTAGGAGTTGAAATATAGTTCGTAGAAGTCAGGAACTATTTGTTGGCCATGTATGTAAAGATAGCCCAAATTCCATCCCCGAAAATGCGATGGCAACTCTAAATATTGCCATTATGAAATTTTTTACTCTCAGCCCAAAAAGTATCCACATTTTTACTCTCAGCCCCGAAAATACTTGCTATCACGATAGTTAAAAACTATCATGTCAGTTGAAATTTTCGGGGCTGAGAGTATAAATAATACTTATAAAATCAAGTTTGTGAAGTAAGCCCAATTTGATGTATGTGAAAATAGCCCAATTTTCATCCCAGAGAAATCAGGTGGTAAAACTAATTATTAACATCATGACATTTTTGACTATCTGCCCCGAAAAATGCCACATTTTTACTCTCAGCCCCGAAAATATTTACTGTCATGGCAACTAAATCTATCACGACACAAAAAAAATTTCGGGGCTGAGAGTAAAATTATACGTTTTCATAATAATATGAAGATAGAAACATTTTTGGGGCTGGGACAAATAAATAATATCAATTATTTGCCAACTCACGAGATTTTTTTTAGTAATTTTACGTGATATATTTTATGGACGACCTATCGAAATATGTCTGGCGATGGTGGAAGATTTAAAATAATTTCAGTGAATTTTTTAGAACTTTCTATGGGGTAGAATTGAGATATAGTCCTTCAAACTCAGCAAATATTCGTTGGTCGGACTATCGGCTTATATTAAAAATTAATTCCATAATTAGTTATAAAGCAAATCATTGCAATGCCTATTGAAAAAAAATGATTACTGGGAAGAATTTGATGATCTTAAAGAAAATGTGGTTAAAATAAGAATTTCCTCAACATGTGTAACTCCGCATTTCCTTTGCTATACAATGTGTAAATAAGACGGAATGTCTCCAAGATACAATTGCATTATTTCCATAGCTGGCCTCCTCATTGAAATAAACATTATTCGAAAAAATAAGTGAATCTTACACGAAACTACCATAAACATAACCTTCAGAACCAAATCCAACTCAAATGTTAAATAATACTCGGAATAATAATTATGCAATCGATTTAGATTTTTATTTGTTTCTTCCATTAAAGTCGGGTTTTCCATTAACTTTCTTCCATTCATATCGCAACAAGCCAGACAAACAAAAGATCCCGAGTTCAAAAAACTACACGCTTGATATAGTCCGCTTCTCAGAAAAAGTCTAAAAGAAAATGCGGAAATTAATTTAAATTTTACTCTTCTGAATAGTTTCTGAGTTTCACGCACTTCATCTCAACTCTACTCCATAGAAAAATTCTAAAAGATTCACTGAAATTGCAATAAATCTTCGTCCATCGTCAGATATAATTCGATAGTCTGGCCAACGAGTTGTTTCTGCTTTCGAGGAACTATACAACTTCTACTTAACTCCTTAAAATAATTTTTTTTAAATGACATGGTATTTTCGGGGTTGTTATGTATGCTATATTTAGATGCAGGAGATAGAGTAAAATTTGTATCTTGATTTGAAGATTTTCTCTGTCAGTATGGTTTTTGGAGAGTAGAAATTTGTTTTGTTTATTTACACGTTATATCACAACTCTTTGTTGTTTTTATTTTACACATAATATTTTTTACGATCAGTTCCTGACTTCTATGGACCATATCTCAACTCCTAGACATAGAAAAATTCTAAAAAAAATCACGCGTGCTGCTTAAACGTTCACCTAACAAACGATGTGTACCGCTAGTTGGACCAGCGAATAGTTCCTAATTTCTGTAGACTATAATTCAACTCCTACGAGGGCGGATTGAAAATGAAACTACCTAGCGCTAGATGGCAGCACAAACACAAAATTTTTTGTTTTTTAGAAAATGCGATCTGTCAAACGTCAGCTGTTAAAATTTCACCCAAATTCATCGATTAGTTTATTTGTTGTAGTCGTTTGAAGTAAGCAACTTTTGTGTTTCTTGAAAAATGGAAAAAAACGAATTTCGTGCAGTGATTAAACACTATTATTTGAAAGGGAAAACGGCTAAAGAGACAAAAGAAAAGCTCGAGAAACATTACGGTGAGTCTGCTCCGTCAGATTACATGGTAAAATATTGGATTGCTGAATTTAAACGCGGCCGAAGAAGCACTGCAACAATACCATCAACAGGAAGGCCAAAAGAGGTGGTTACTGAAGAAAATATCAAGAAAATCCTCGATATCGTTATGAATGATCGCCGAGTCAAGTTGCGTGAGATTGTTGAAATGGTAAACATATCATATGAACGTGTGTTCAACATTTTGCATGAACATTTGCATATGAAAAAGCTATCGGCAAGATGGGTGCCGCGTTTGCTCAGTGTCGAACAAAAACGAGTTCGACAGACCACTTCACACAGCATTAGATACGATGCTAAAATTACGTGAAATACACTTCGAATTGGTTGATCATCCACCTTATAGTCCAGATTTAGCTCCTAGTGACTTTTTCCTGTTTCCAAACTTGAAAAAATGGCTCGCAGGACAAAGATTCATCTCAGACGAAGAAGTGATTATCGAAACTAATGCGTATTTTGAGGGGTTCCCGAAATCGTATTATTCAGATGGTATAAAAAAGTTGGAATATGTCTTACTAAGTGTGTCGAACTAAATGGAGACTATGTTGAGAAATAAATGGTTTTTGGTAAAAAAAATTTTGTTTTCCTACTTAGGTAGCTTCATTTTCAATCCGCCCTCGTAGATATAGAAAAATTCTAAAAAAGTCGTACGTGCTGCTTCAAACATTTACCTAACAAACGATGTGCGCCGCTAGTTGGGCCGACGAATAATTTTGACTTCTATGGACCATATCTCTACTCCCAGACATAGACAAATTCTCATACCAAATCACAACAAATATCATAAATGTTGTTTAAACATTCATCCATCAAACGATGTGCACCGCACGAAAAATCCCTACATTTTTACTTCCAACCCCGAAATTTTCGATTGTTATGACAGTTTTTAACTATCGTGATAGTAAAAAATTTCGGGGCTGAGAGTAAAAATGTGGTGATTTTTTAAATGTCACGATAGCAATACTTTTGTTGCCATCGCATTCGTCTGAGACTGAATTTAGCATATTTTCACACACATATGAAAATTGATCTTACTTCACAAATATGATTTTATAAGTACATATTATATATACTCTCAGCCCCGAAAGTTGCAGCTGTCATCACAGTTTTTTACTATCGTGATAGCAAGTATTTCCGAGGCTGAGAGTAAAAATGTGGAGATTTTATTGAGCTGAGAGTGGAAAGTGTCATGATAGCAACAATTAGTGTTGCCATCGCATTTTTCGAGGATGGAATTTAGGCTATCTTCACATGCATATAAAAAATGGCCGAAGATCGAAAAAATAGGCCGAAAGTACATACAGAGACATCTCTTATAAAAATAGGAACCGGTTTTTTTTTTAAATAAAATTAATAATTTATTCTAACCGAATAAACCGGTTAATTGAAACCCAGGTTTGCAATCACTAGTTCACATACTTCCAGACGTATAAATAAGAAATTCGGAATTTCCGTTGAATTAATCGTCGATTCTCGAGCACCAATTCTTTGATTTTATTAACGTGTTGATAATCAGTTGATATTGATGGCCGTCCTAGACGTGGTTCATCGTCAACACGTTCTCGACCCTCTTCGAACAATTTGTACCAATCAAAAACACTTGCTCGCGACATACAATTATCACCGAAGGCCTTTTGCAACATTCTGAACGTTTCGGCACTACAAAATTGATTCTGCACACAAAATTTAATGGAACTTCTTTGTTGAATAATTTCACTCATTGTAAAAATCGTCGAATGCACTTTTTGTACTTCAGAAAGACAAGCGTATACTAAACATTAAAGATTATTTTTATCTAACATTTGGCACAGATGTCACTGACAGTCATACCAACATAGAAAAAAAATATTTGGACGAATGGTTTTCCGCGCGAAATTTAAATTAAAAAGTCTTACTACTTTTGGCCCACGGTATCTCAACTCCTAGATATAGAAAAATTCTAAACAAATCGCGCGTGCTGCTTAAACATTCACCTATCAGACGATGTGCACCGCTAGCCGGGCCAACGAATAGTTCCTGACTTCTATGGACTATATCTCAACTCCTAGACATAGAGAATTTGTGAAAAAAAAATCACGCGTGCTCCTTCAAACGATTTATCTATCAAACGGTGTGCACCGCTAGTTCGGCCGACGAACAGTTCCTGACTTCTATGGACTATATCTCAACTCCTAGACATAGAAAAATTCTAAAAAAATATCATAAATGTTGTTTAAACATTCATCTATCAAACGATGTGCACCGCACAAAAAATCCCTACATTTTTACTCCCAACCCCGAAAATTTCGATTGTTATGACAGTTTTTAACTATCGTGATAGTAAAAAATTTTCGGGCTGAGAGTAAAAATGTGGTGATTTTTTAAATGTCATGATAGCAATACTTTTGTTGCCATCGCATTCGTCTGAGACTGAATTTATCCTATCTTCACACACATATGAAAATTTGGCTTACTTCACAAACATGTTTTTATAAGTACTTTTTATATATACTCTCAGCCCCGAAAGTTGCAGCTGTCATGACAGTTTTTTACTATCGTGATAGCAAGTATTTTCGGGGCTGAGAGTTAAAAATGTGGAGATTTGTTGGGCTGAGAGTGGCATGATAGGGGGGTCAAGATATTCAGGGATGTAATTTTTGGGCTAGATCGAAAAAATAGGCCGAAAGTGCATACAGAGTCATCTCTTATAAAAATAGGAACCGGTTTTTTTTTCAAATAAAATTAATAATGTTTTCGGTTAACCGGTTAATTGAAGACCGGGTTTGCAATCACTACTTCGCATACTTCCAGTCGTATAAACAAGAAATTCGGAATCTCCGCTAAATTATTGCAATAAAGAAAATTAAAAAAAAACTCAATAAATCATTTTAAAATATATTTCAAATTCGATTTCGAAATTCGAACGTACAGAATTTATTATGGGCTCGCCTTTTATTATCATTAGATTATTACAAACGTTCGACACACTTTTCCTTCCTTCAGTTTTTACTTTCTTGTTTAACGGAAAACCCGTATACTTCTTTTGTTTTATTTATTTTTTGTTCGGAAAAACTTATAATATATTTTATATAAAGAAAATATTCGGAAAACAAACACATTATAGGCATAAATAAGAAATATTATAAAATGAAACGAAAAACTGTCACATAGATCAACGAATCGAATCCCCGTAACAGGAAAATCGATATTAATAAATTTCACCTAAAATCGGTTCGCACCACCCAACACTTTCGATATACAGTGCTAGTGTATATTATATGCCGGATATACAGTGTGAACCCGAAATGGGAGTTTATCGCGCCCATATCGATATAAAGTCTCGTCTGCTAACTAGTAATAAATGGATACATTATAGATACAAGCGATGATAATAGACTAATAGACACGTATAGACACAGCACAGCTAGTTCTATATATATAACTAATCACCAATTAATACATTTATTATCATTCCGCCATAAGAATCATAATCGTAAATAAATAAACTTTTTATTAATATTTTTGCCACTGTGCACGTCTATAGATTTTCCGAGAGCAAACCTAATCACACATAGGCATAGCACACACAAAATAATAATACAAACCACAAATATACAATACATGTGTACTAAATATTATGTATATGATCGATTGGGGTGGAAGGGGGTAGCAACAACCCAACAACAACAAAAAAACATAATCTGGAAAATTTGGGTCCTTGATATTAGAAATCTAATATTTCAAATATGATTTCTAATAATTTTCATTTCAGTCATATATTTTAAGTACCCTAATATTTGTTGTTGTTGTTGTTATAAAATAGCAATAAAACCATCAAAACCAACCGAAAAATATAACACACGACGTTTTTGTGAACACAAAAATGTTGGGAAAATATTTTCGATAAATCAAAAGTTTTCCCCGATTTATTTTTTTTTTTTGTGTTTTCAGTTTGATATCATATTTTGTTTCGATTTACGTCAGTTATTTGTTTTCTGCTTCTCTCGCTTTATATACGTTTGGTTTGTGTATATCCTACCTATCCGAATCCCATCCAACTCATCATCATTATACCGTTCGAGCGAGGGTGGGGCGGGGGGGCGGTTGGCGCGCACCTAACCTATCGAAAATATTTTCTCCGATTTAATTTATTTGCTAAATAAATTTATTGAACAGCTAAATAGGGGTTTTTTGCGATATAGTGACGTTGTTGTTGTTGTTGCTGTATTCCGTTTCATTTCTCCCATTTATGTGCTTTTCAAGGGTATCAAATTTTTTTCGATATAGCTCCCTACATACATTCCGTTTAGGTAATTTAAGTTAAAGCAATTTCCTGGTTCAACATATTTAGGTACATATTTAATGTTTGATTTAAGTTATGTTGTTATTATTTTGGTTCGATATCGAATCGTACATCTAGAATATTTTTATTACGACGGTTATTAGAATGTTTGTGAGCTTTTCGAAATTAGAGATAAACTTTATGAGTTTTATGTATTGCGGAGGAATTAAGATTCTATTTCGGCATGGTATGAGGTAATAATCAATTAGGCTGAATTATTATTATTTAAGCTGTTGGGGTGTATTATTTATATATAAATATGGTAATTTGGAAAGACGATTATCTCGTGTTCATGGTCGAATAGTAGGTTAGGCAGTTTCAGTATATTTGTAGTTATATTCCGTCACGTAAATAAAACTTTAAAAAAAAAATATTTCACAAATTTATTTAACAATTTTACTTAACTCTATCTTGGTTAAGGCCAGCCCGGTTTCATGGAATTTGCCAGCTATCTGCCATGCAACCCATGTGGCAATTGTTTCCGCAGCTCAGTTGTTAAGAGGAAATGGCGTGGGTGGTGTTCAGATAGCGGCCTAGGTTGGATAAAAGGAAAGCCACAACACCATAAAACTTTTGTCGCCAACAGAATAACAGAGATAGAATCCAGCACTAACCCTAGTCAATGGTATCACGTGGTTTCAAACGGAAATCCAGCAGTCAGCGCTATGAGTAATAATCAAAGTCGCACAGAAAGAAACCTTTGAAATAGAACTTACGAAATTAAAATCAAACCAAAATTTACCAAAGGACAGCACAATACTAACAATGAAACCCTTCATCGACGGAAATGGTCTATTACGAGTAGGTGGAAGACTAAACAATTCAAACCTTTCGTTTGGCATCCAATAATAATGCCCAAAGGCCATAAATTGTCAAGGTTGCTCATCAAAGAAGCTCATTTAAAAACTCTACATGGAGGCAATCAAGCAACGTTATCATATTTGAGAGTGCAGTATTGGGTAATAAATGCCAATAATACAATTCGTAACACTATACATAATTGTATAATTTGCACCAGAGCAAAGAAATTGGCATCAACACAACTAATGGGTATGTTACCAAAAGAGCGAGTAACACCAGCCCAAACAGCGGAGTAGACTATGCCGGTCCAATTAGTATAAAATTATGGAAAGGCCGCTGTAATAAAACAAGAAAAAAGTACATTGTCTTCAGGCAAAATAACAGGAAGATGAAATTAAAAACAAAGTGGCACAGATAGGAACTGAGTTGCACTTCTTGCCCCCGGGAACTCCTTATTTTGGAGGTTTGTGGGAAGCCGGAGTCAAATCAATGAAACAACATCTCCGGAAAGTAGTAGGAACTCATACGTTAACTTTTCTAGCTCAAATAGAAGCATGTTTGAACTCCAGGCCATTAGCCCCTCTCTCAAACGATTCAGATCAAGGCGGTGTTTTAAGTCCAGCACATGTTTTAATAGGGAGTGCTATTATAGCAACACCTCAGCCTGACATTGAAGGCATCAAGGTGGAATTTGCTGGCCAAGCTCAAAGCTTTTGGAAAAAATGGCGCACAGACTATCTCTCATGATTATACAACGTAGGCAAAACTGGTTATAAGAACAACCTACCCTCCAGTTGGGAGAACTAGTAATTCTCAAAGATGAACAACTACCTCCTACACATTGGCCGCCAGCCAGAGTCATCTAACTACATCCGGGACAAGATGGACTAGTTAGGGTAGTTACACTCAAATATAAGAACAACACGTTGAAGAGGAATCTTACGAAAGTATGCCGTCTTCCAGTAACTAACGAGTCTGAAGACCACGTGAACATGTACTCCAAGAATAGTAATCCTGCTCAGTCTGTAATAGACAAACGTAAAATCAGTATCAACCAAAAACACAAAATACAACCATAACCATGCAAGACGACAACACGCAGTCCAAAGAAATCAACCAAAAATTGAGAAAGCAGCCCCAAAGACGAGCAAAGGCAAATCATCTAGTGTTAGCAATGCTCTCAACTTGCTGTCCACTAGGGTTCGCGCAAGCCCAGATTAAAATCACAACATTTAACCATTCAACAGGAATATACTTCGAGGATATAGCTAAACTCGAGGTGGTAGCTATGAAGTGGACATTAGTAATCTATTACCACATGACGAGCTACTGGGGGGAGATGGAAGCCTTTAAGAAAGCACAAGTCGAATTGGAAGCAGCTTGCAAGGAGCTCTCTAACTTAAGATGCGACATAATCCTACAACAACTCCATTGCAATACAAAAACTTGCGAGCTTCTACTGACAATCAACAAGGAACGGCGACGAGTAAAACGGGGCTTTGGAGACACGGTAGGTCTTATGTTTGGTGACATGTTTGGACTTCTCACCCTGCGTGAAGCTGACCAGATTAACAACAATGAAAATCATCTAATGGCACTGATGAGGAACCAAACATCAATAATAGACAACACGATCAAGTTGGTAAAGCACAATTCTAATCTAACAGTGATATTGTTAAATAATCTAATTAAAGAGCAACAGAAACTAAGATTGGAAATGGAGTTGTTGAACGAGTATCGAATATACGAAGATAGGGTCCGCTCAATATTAACAAGCATGATAGAATTGACTCTAATACTAAAAAAACCTAGAGGATACACAACAGCGGTTGCTTGATGTTGTTTGTTGTGCACATCATAGCATCCTGCATTCATCGATACTCTCCCCGTCACAGCTAGAGGATCAACTACAATTTATTCGTCAGCACATACCGGCTTCAATAGCCACACCGGGACACAATATTCATGACCTCATTCATATAATACTGTGGGCAAAAAATAGTAAGACTTTGTGCATAATTTTAAAATTCTTTATTTATTTCTCCAAATCTATTTCGTCCCCCTCAAAGTAATCCCCCCCGGCCTCAATACACTTGTGCCAACGATTTTTCCAATCCTCGAAACAGTTGTTAAAGTCAATTTCCGGAATAGCCTCCAATGCGCGTAGCGATTCACGTTTAATGTCTTCAATTGATTCAAAACTGTTTCCTCGCAGCGGTCCTTTGAGTTTGCCGAACAGGCCAGAAGTCACACGGAGCTGAATCAGGTGAATACAGTGGTTGCGGAACGATATGGGTGGAATTTTTGGCGAAAAAATCACGCAAAACCAATGCAGTATGAGAATGTGCATTATCGTGGTCCAAAAACCAAGAGTTTTCGACCCAGAATTCCGGCCTCTTTTTACGATTAGCTTCACGCAAACGATGCATAACACTCAAATAGAATTCCTTGTTGACAGTTTGGCCGGTCGGATGAAATTCGGTTCAGAAAAACTCTAGCAACATCCGTATTGAAGTGATGCTATAACAAATTATTAACCGGCTGGTGAAGCTAGAGAACGATGCACACACTCAGCGACAAGCCTCGCGTTCACAATTACCATGGAGATGAACACCATCTAAAGTAAGAAAACAAACATCGCAATCACCCCAGGGAAGTTCCATGAGAACCAATAATAAACACTCACCAAGATACCAATTTCCACGCAACTGGTGTTGGTATCACGCAAGATTTGGTAACGCTGCATCAAAATGCACGGCACCATGCACATTTGTTACACATCAAATGGGGTCCACAAGACAACCGCAGCACAGCCGCCTATTTCTACGAGATTCGGTAAATCAAATAATATTTTTGATTGATACCGGCGCTGATCTAAGCGTAATCCCGTACCGCAATTACTACTGCTACGGAGCGAATCGTAATCCCGATTTATTTCTGTCAGCAGCAAATGGTACCACAATAAACACTTGCCGAACCAAACTACTCGACGTTGACATTGGATTAAGGCGTTCATTCAAACACGCTTTCATTCTCGCCAATGTCAACCGCCCCATTATAGGCGCGGATTTCCTAAAGAAATTCGGTCTTTTAGTGGATCTAAAAAATCACAAACTGATTGACCCATTCACTAAACTTTCAATCAACGCAACATCAGCACGCGTTGACACAATTAACAATGGCTATGAAGCACTGCTAAAGAAATTCTCTTCTTTAACAGCTCCACCAAACTACGAGTACAATGCTCCGGTAATGCACAACGTAGTACACCACATTGTGACTACAAGACATTTACCATTTTCGATACCAAGAAGGCTTGATCCAATTCGCCACAAAGCAGCTTTCCTAGAATTCCAACACATGGTGGAACTAGGAACCTGCTGACGATCTTCTTCAGCAGTATCATGTCCATTATACTTGATGAAGAAGAAGGACAACGACTGGAGACAATGTGAGGACTACAGAAGGCTTAACGCAGTCACAATTCCTGACCGTTATCCTATCCCCCACATACAAAATTTCTCCATGCAACTACATGATTGCACAATTTTCACTAAAATCGATCTCGTCAGAGCATACCATCTCATACCTTTTGCTCCTGACGATATTTACAAAACTGCAATTATCACTCCATTTGGCCTATTCGAATTCACCCGAATGCCATTTGGACTCAGAAATTCTGCACAAACATTTCAGCGTTTCATCAACGAAATCGTGAGAGATCTCGATTTCGTTTTAGTATACATTGATGACATTCTCGTAGTATCTAAATACGAGATGCAACACCTACAACATTTGGAACAACTTATCCAAAAATCAGCTAATTATGGTGTCAATATCATCACGGCAAAATGCGTGTTTGGGTCAAACAATCTTGACTTTCTCAGTCACAAGATTACATCTAATGGCATTCTGCCGTCCGAAGGACGAATTAATGCAATTAGAGATTTCCCAGCACCACAAAACTTGCAGAAGTACTTGCCCCAATTCACACACATTTCGCAAATCTTCTTAAAAAGCCAAAAACGCCTCAAAATTTTTCTTGGACTGAAGAATGTCAAAACGCATTCCTTCAGCTCAAGAACAGCTTGGAAAATGTTGCCCTTTTCGCGCATCTGCTAAATGCAACTAAATATAGCATCACCATTGATGCATCCAACACAGCAATAGGCGCGGTCTTACAACAACTCAATAATAAGACCTGGGAGCCCCTTGGATTTATCTCCAAGAAATTATCAGAGGCAGAAAGAAAATATTCCGCATTTGATCGCGAATTGCTTGCAATTAAACATTTTCGATACTTTGTTGAAGGTAGGGAATTCACAATATTCACCGACCACAAACCGCTTACTAGAGCAATTACCTCTAAAGCGGAACGAACCCCATGGCAAGCACGCCACTTAGATTTTGTCTCCCAATTCACGACAGACATCCAACACGTTCAAGGCAAAGACAATGTGGTCGCACATATATGATCTCGGACTTCCGACCTCGAACTTGCCTCCGCAGCAACACGCTACGACATCACGACAATCGCAAAAGCACAAACTTGCGACCAAGGACTACACGACTTACTTTCTAGTTCTATAAATCGGCGCTCTTCTATGTGGAAATAAGATAAATTTCCATTAGCCGATTTAACAATCTACTATGAAATATCTACGGGTAACAATCGCCCGTACATTCCAGAGTTACTGTGTCGAACTATCTTCGACACTCTGCATAGTATTTCCCACCAAAGTGTACGAGCAACTCGCAAACTTGTCACTTCAAGATACTTTTGGCCCAGTATGAACAAAGATTTAACCCTTTGGGCGAAATTTTGTTTATCCTGTGAAAAATGCAAAGTGCAACGTCACACCAAATCACCTCATGGGAATTTCGAAATTCCACCAGGTAGATTTGATTGAACATATCCATTTAGACATTGTTGGACCATTTCCACCATCTCATGGATTTACATATATGTTAACCTGCGTTGATCGTTTTACGCGTTGGCCAGAAGCCTACTGCATAAAAGATATCTCCACACAAACAATCACAAAAACGCTCGTCGAAAACTACATTTATGGATTCGGCGTTTCGGTCAATATTACGATCGATCAAGGCACACAGTTTGAATCCAAACTATTCGCTGAGCTTATGCAACTCTTAGGCTCACATCGAATACGGACAACTGTCTATCACCCACAAGCAAACGGTATGGTTGAGCGCTTCCACCGCCAACTTAAAACAGCTCTCAAAGCTCGTGCAAATACCGTCAACTGGGGCTCAGAGATCCAAATAATATTGTTGGGAATCCGAGCAACAGTCAAAGACGACCTAAAATGCACACCAGCAGAACTGGTGTATGGTCTAACGATCAAATTACCTGGAGAATTCTTTGTGGAACACCCAATTACACCCAATTTATCACTGACACAGTGATGGGTCAACTGCGCTCCACGATGAACAAACTCATTCCAACGGATACGCGAAAATCAAATCAAACCAACATATTCGTTCCAAAATCATTACAAACTTGTAACTATGTTTTCGTACGAATAGACAAAGTTCGCACCGGCCTCACTCCACCTTATGAAGGCCCATACAAAGTGATACGACGACTTCGTAAGCACTTTGTATTGCAAATCAGAGACAAGTAACAATCTGTCAAACCAGTCTATGGAATACTGAGTTTACCCGATCAAATATCGGGAGTGAAGAAAACTGTCCGCATTTTCGGATAACACTTAATCCACCGAACTCAAACACTAAACTTAAAACGAAATCACAAACGCTGGTCTTCACATTATATTTCTTATGACGATCATACATCGTCACAATGATGTATTTCTATCATCAATCAGGACAGAGAGTGAATGGTAAACCATTTACATGACCTCTAAAATTCATTCAGATTTATTTGTACAATATTAATCATTGAGATTTGCCTTACTCACCTCCTCCTGCACTCCCTGCATCGAGATAGTGCCATCTAGCTCGTTGCTTCGGACACCATTCGCCTCTCGTCGAGAGTTCGACAGGATGTTCCCATCAGACTCAAGAGAGAGGAGGCTACCTCTCCTCACCAAGCTTTCCGTGTCCGAAACATCGCTCCCCCGGCCGTCCCTCGCCCGCTTGACCGTCTTCTGCTAGGTCCGTTCACCGTCGCCCCCAGGCCGGTATTCCGCGCCCTTATCGACCTCATCGAACCCGAAGTTGATCACTCCCTTTGATTTTGCAAGGGAAGCCCGGGATTCTTTATTGATTAGCATGATTGCCAATCTAAAGCCTTCCTTAGCTTCCTCCTGCTTTACAACCCTCCAATCTTCCGTTGGAAGATCAGGATTACTGGCCCGAATGATCTCAAGGATCTCCTCCGGCTTGTACGGCTCGGTTGGTAACCAGACGCGTGCCCTCGGCTTGCTCGAGATTTCCCCTTTGCAGATTGCCCCAAGCCTTACGCTCTGCCACACCTCGCCTACATCGGTCACTGCCCTTTTATTGCGATCGACCGATCTCTGGTCTGAGCACGCAGCTAACTTCACGCGCCCCTGGTACCATCCCGCATCTCTACAAGACGGGGGGATCACGGATTTTCTCTCAGGACATTCAAAAATATGGAGTTTAGTGAATTGTACACAATTTTCCACTTCTCCGACGTGATGCTCCCATCTTCCTGACTTCGGTCAATGAGCGCTAGCACCAGCACGTGCTCCTTTAGGATTTCACTGAATAGCTTCGGTTTTTGATCCTTAGGAGCACTCGACATGATCATGTCTGTTTGTACCTTACTTCGCTTACTGCCGCCCGCTTCAAGCTCATCCTGGGACCTCTGTCTTTTAGACCCAAGGACCCCTGCCTAGCTATCGCAGCCGATAGTTTTCTTAGCCCATGCCACAGATTCTTTCTGTTCTACTGTAAGCTGCCCCTCAGGAGCCGCAGCCAATTTCTCTAAAATTCTATACGACGACCGTCTCTCTCTGTACCGCCGCTTCGCCGGAGGGATTTCTGTCAATCCTCCACTATTTTGTTTGGCGGTCCCGCTTCCTCCTGGCTTCGATGCCATGGTGTCATCTTCCCGTCCATCGGCGCCCCTATCCCCTATAAGATTCATCCGCCCATTCAGCCATTCATTTGGATATCCCAAACACATGGGACCCATTCCATTCAAGGTATGACCCATTTATGGGGTTACTCACTCACTACGTAGGGGACCCGAGAGCGCAGGGAGAAGCGATGCTCAGTTCACCGTGGTTAGTAGTCGATGATTTTATGGCGCCACCAGTTCGCCCTTCCATACTGGGTATCATAGGCACTCAGAATTTAGTAAACAGAGGTTTACCACTCCCCAGTTCCCTGAGACCCTCCTCCCAGCAGAGCTGCGATTGCAGGTAGATTGTTTAGTAGTGGCTCAGGGCCATTTGTTTGATCGAAATTAGGTCCCCCACAATATTTGAATACCAGTTAAATCCAGTACATTGGTAAATAAACGGGAAATATTTTTACAGTCTGATGGAATACAGCATACCACAATATTTGTTCATTTAGTACTTGATAGAAGGGCAGGTCAAATTGATCTACGAGTATGATGTTAATTTTGTCTTGGGCCTGCGATTTCCTCTCAAGAACAGCTACTTTTTTTTAGCTAAACGTTCCGAGTCTTTAGATAGTTTTTTTATTGTAACTTTTAAATCATCTATGGTTTTGTATAAAATTAACAAGTTATCAACTAAATCAAGCTAATTTTTCATGTGCCAGGTGTGTAAATACGAAACCGGAATTTGTTAGTAAACACTACACGCTCATCGTATGATAATGATAAGGAGTATTTTATTGAAAGTATTTAGTGCCCATTATTAGTTATACATTTTACCCATCTTTCAGGCAACGCTTGGATGCCACACCAAAAAAACTGTTCTTCTTTTGAGGCAAACCAGTTATCGAGCCAGTTTCGTACATTTTCGCAGGAAGTGAAGTGCTCCTCAGCAAGCCCGTGCCCCATCGATTCAAATGAGTGATAATCGGAAGGAGCCAAGTCTAGCGAGTAAGCCACATGTGAAAGTATTTCCCAATTCGGTGCTTCCAACGTTTCCATGTCAGGGTTTGTTTTGTGTGAAGGTGCATTATCTTGAACCAAAATAACCTTGTTGTGCCTTTTATAATATTCTGGTCGTTTTTGACGCAAAGCTCGATTCAAATTGGGCATTTGGTAACGTTCTATATTTACGGTTTCACCAGGTTTAGCAGCTCAAAATAAATCACCCTATTCCGATCCCACCAAATACAGACCATTGTCTTCCGTCCGAAGCGATTAGGCCTTGCAGTTGATGTTGATGGTTGTCTTGGATCAACCCAAGACATTTTGCGCTTTGGATTCTCAAAATAGATCCATTTTTCATCGCCTATCATAATTCGATGGAGAAATGACTTTCTTTTGTATCGGGCGAGCAACATTTTGCAAGTAGTTTTTCTATTTGGCTGTTGCCTTTCATTCAGTTTATGCGAAACCCATTTTCCCAGCTTTTGTATCTTTCCCATGGCTTTTAACCCATGAAGGCGGCTTCTCGTGACACATTCAACTTATCCGCGATATTTTTGCGTTTGAGCATCATCCTCATCCAACAATGCTTGTAATTCACTGTCTTCAAACTTTCTGGTGGTCTTCCATGTGTCTCGTTTCTCACGTCAAAATCACCACCAATTTACGAGGGCGTAGTGAGAACTCTGGTAAAATTGCATCAGAGGGCACCATAATCGCAAATCCCAGATGTCATGTGTCAATACCATCTGTCATTAGACCAAATTAAAATATTCAGACATCTGTCATTTAGTTCAGTTTTGACAGCCATTGATAACCCCATAAATATTATGGGGACTTCACCATCGATTAAAATGATTCACAAGTGGTTTACTGATTTTCGTTGTGGTCGTACAAATACAACTGGTGTTGAACGTTCAGGACGCCCAAATGAAGTCACCACACCAAAAATGGTTGACAAAATCCATGATACGGTATTGCAAGACCGCTGAGTGAAAGTGCGCGAGATAGCTACTATAGGCACCTCAGATGAACGTGTGCACAATATATTACACGAACATTTGAATATGAAAAAGTTATCCGCGCGTTTGCTTACAATCGACCAAAAACGCACACGTGTAACAAATTCAGAGGCACGTTTGGCGATGTTCAAGCGAAATAAAACGGAGTTTTTGCGTCGTTTCATAACTGTGGATGAAACATGGATCCATCACTATACACCGGAGACCAAAGAACATTCTAAACAGTGGATTTCTACTGGCAAACTGCGCCGAAGAAGGCTAAAACGGTTTTGTCGGCCAACAAAGTCATGGCCACAGTTATTTGGGATGCACGCGGCATAATCCACATCGATTACCTTCAAAAGGGGAGAACAGTCAACGGCGAATATTACTGCAACTTATTGAATCGTTTCAACGACGTTTTGAACGAAAAACAATTGCATTTTGCAAATAAAAAAGATCTCTTCCATCAAGTCTATGCACGCGTGCACACGTCTGTAGTTGAAATGGCCAAAATCCATGAATTACGCTTCGAATTGCTTCCACATCCGCCATAGTTAGCCCTCTGCGACTATTTCCTGTTTCCGAACTCTAAGAAATGGCTCGGCAGAAACAGATTCTGCTCTAATGAGGAGATCATCGATGCAACAAACGTCTATTTCGAAGGGTTGGAGAAATCGTATTATTCGTAGGGGATCGAAAAATTGGAAAAACGTTGGACTAATGGGCGAATATAGACGGGTCTTATATAGACGAAAACGAATCGAACTGATACGAACCGAAACGGAAAGGCGAAAGAGACATGGTTATATAGACGAATTGGTGAAAACGTTTTTGACATGTTCACATTTGTTTTTAATTTTATATTATTTGGAGTTTACTCCTTGTGTGTGTGAAAACTAATTAAAATAAAATACTTAAATATGCATATAGATTTTTACTTATTCGTGTTATTGCTAATTGTGAAAATTAGAAAAAACAAATATCAGCGTGCACGGCGTTGGGGAGTTCGGCCTATAAATCAATCCCGAGATAAAATGGGTTTTTTTAAAATAATTTTTCTAAAAATGAAAAAGGATACTTGCATGTCGTCCGACACGTTCGACCTTTATTGTATGAAATAAAATAATTTAATTTCAAGTGATGTAGCCTTTCCTCTAATGGAAAATTTATTGAGATCATTTCCAGGCAATTTTTTATCAGATGATAAATTGATATTTAATTATCGCCTTTCAAGAGCTCGAAGAACAATAAAGAATGCCTTCGGAATTTTGGTTGCAAGATGGCTAGTTCTTTTACAAATTACAAGATCACTGCGGTTTGGATTATTACTATTTAAATTAGACACATCCTTCAGGCAATCAGGGCCTTACAACAAAACTGGTGCGGGAGTGCGTCAGATAGACAGACAAAGTGATTCTTTCTCTCATAAGAGATGCAAACCAACTCAAAACTAATCATTTATTTCAAAATTACAGACAGAAAGAGCATTTTTTTACTTTTTATCAGTTTAGTCAAATTAAAGTAAATTGGTCTGTTGCCAGTCAGATTCCGAATGTGGCAACATTGCTTTTGCCGCCTGTTTGTTTTTTTGTTAATTTTATTCCAATTTCATATGTTAATATATATTAGGCTGTGAAGCAATTTTGTGTCCTTCTGCCATAACGATGGCTCAGATTACAAAAAGTGTCACAATACAAAAGTATTTTTTCCAGATTTAAATTTCCTTTCAAACCATAAATGTAAACAAACTGACACAATCTTCATCAACACCCTTTGAAAATCCAATGAACAATAACACTGTATACAGATATTTATAGGAAGGAAAATTGATACATAAAGTAAAATAAATAACAAAGGAAATCACAACAACAACAACGTATAATGGGAAAAGAAAAATGAAGAAAGGAAACGACCAAAAGAGACCTAACGTAGGAATATATCTTGATCTGGAAAACAAATAGAAAGACTTGTGTGTATGCATGAAGCATGGCTGGTACAAGTATAAGGTAAATGAAAATGTATTACATAAAGACAATAAGCTCCTGTCATAAGATAAAGTATAAAACAAAAGAAGGAAGAAAGCTGAAAAAAATGTATAGAATGGAAAATGACCAGTTGGTAAATGATATGAAAATCCAATTTTTACTTCTATTTTTTTCCGCTCATATTCATTTTCCGGTTTATAAATTAAAATTACAAACTATATCTGGAAATTTTTATCAGGTTATTTCGAAAAAAATGGTTTTAATGCATTGTGAAAAATGGAAAAATTTCTATGTACAGACAACGAGAAAGAGGTACAAAAACAAATTTCTAATTTTGTAAAAATTTTCAAATATTGAGGTGATAAATATATTATTTGAAAGCAAAATCAATATTTGAACATCGACTTGCTGTGTGTAATAAAGGTCGGCGATTGAACGTCGTAAAGGAAAGACGTGATTTTTGTCTCTCCTTTAAATAAATAAATAAATAGTTTAAATATGTGTTAATAATTGATTAATTATAATATTAATCATAATATTATTTATTAATATATGTCTTATGAAATGAAATAAATAATAATATTAATAATAATTTGTGTGTAAAGAAGTAATAAGTAAAGTGAAAAGTTATACGTATTGTGTTAATATATTAATTTGTGTGCGGTGCGCTTGCAATGGTGTAGGATATGTATATAAAAATTTCGTTTTGTATGTTTTTCGACACCGTTGTTTGAATGCATCGTACGCATTGTATGTTAATATTCAATATGTAGGACTTTTTTGATTACAAAGGATGCTTAAGATAAGTGTTATTTTTATTACTTTATTTTACATTATACATTATATTTTATTACATAATAATCAATGAATCGTATGGATGAGTTATTTGTGTTGTTGTGGTATGAAACAGTTTGTGACGACAGTTGCTGGCATTCATTCTATGTAATCTGTTTCTATGAAAAATACTGTCGTGGTCTCTAATTTTTATAATTTTGTTTTTTCTCTCGCATACGTATTGTTTATAGTTTTTTATGTACACAGTGATTTTGTTGAATTTCGTTATATGAGTAGATGGTATTTTCTTGGAAAAGTTGAACAAATCACGACCAAAAAGCTAATTTAAAATTTGGATATCAAGTCTTTATTGCATGTTGTACTGAAATCCTTATTTCTTTTAATTTTTTTATTTAAGGATATACATATAAGTGAAAATATGGTATATGGGATGCGCAAAATATAAACAAAATGATCGTATAATATTCTCTGCTCTCTCACGGTTGTATTTATATTTTTGTAGTGGATTACACTAAGACTTCGTATTACGTTGTCTAAATGGGCGAATTTCTTTGGATTTGCACTAAATGTTCTTGAATGTGGATGATTCAATTTGTGAATTGGGAAAGTCGATTAGACTTTAATTGTTCATAATTTGTTGATTTGTTATATGTATAATAATTTAGAATTTTGTTAACTTTGTGAGATTCTTTACAGTCGTTGTGGAGAGGCGGCTGACGTTGACCTCTCCTTGTCGACCTGGGTTGGCGTCATCGGCAAGGGGTGGATGTTGTCGCAGGTCGAGATCGCGCAAAATGAATATTGTACACATAAAGGAATGTATATTTTTGGCGATTGGGAGGGGGTTATACTTTTTCTCCGTGGTGCGAAAACTGGATTAGATTTTAACGAGTGGTGTATGTGTGTGATTGGTTTACACAGGATGTGCGGCGAGGATGTGCTGCAGCTGTATTGCAGTGAATTTTTTTTGATATTTGGAGTAATTTGAATGGGTTTCGTTCATGGTGAGTAATGGCTCGGTGTCTGCGGTTTGTGGTGGTTGTTCGTTGAACGTTGTGTTTCTCAACTTGCGGAGAGTTGTGTTCATGTGTGTTCTGTCGTTACCTGTATTTATAAGGTATTTTGACTGTTTTGAGTTGTTTTGTTTAGGAATTGAGGTAGTTCTCATTTGTTAGTGTATGAGGGCGGATTTGCAGTTTAGTATTGAATCATTGCCTGAATGTTGGATTTGTATGTCCAAATTGGCATCTTTGCTGAATGCTTCGGGTGTTTTTATTGGAGTTTGCTGTCGATTTGGCGGGGGCTGAATCATTTTGGGAGTTTTGGTATGATCGGTCGTACGCTGAAGTTTTTGGGCTGTAGGGTTGCCATGGTTCGTTTGTGATCTGTCATGGATTCGTCACGGCTTTGTGAAGCGTGGTTTTTGTTGAATGGTGGTGTTGGCAGGAGGTCGCTTGGTGGTTGGTAGTGGTTTCTTGGTGGGAAGATTCATGCCGTCTGTTGGGATCGTTTCGAGGTAAGTTTAGCTCCTGGATGGACTTTGCATAATTCTCTTGGTACATTTTACTACGATTGTTTGTAGAGGTGGTTTCTTCCACGCTTTGATTTCGGAGAGAGCTATTTTGGTGATGTTCCTTCATCCTATTATTCAGCGTTTGTGTAATAAATTGTTATATTTTTATTTTGGTTTGATTAGCGATAGAATTTTCCGTTTCCGTATTTCTTCTGTGCATTGAGAATTTAGTGTAGGTAATTTATGATTAGCTGTTTTCTATATTGTATTTCCTTCATAATCCATCATTTTTGCAAGATTAATTGCAACTATGTTGGAGTTGGTAACGAATCCTATTATTTACCGCAAAATTGCCTTTTTGTGACACTCAATGGGTTACTAGTATTTTCTCACAGCTTATTAGCGATATTTTTGCTTTATAAAAAGAAATATTATTTGCATTGGATTTGGGATTTTAACAATCTTAACATAAGGAATTGTTTATCGGCAACTTCGTTATATCTATGTAACTGAAAAGCTAGAAATATTTGATATAATTAATATAATTATTCAAAAGAAAGAGAAGGTTTGTATACTTCAATACACCAATGACTGGATGTTTGTCATAAAATGCAACGTTGCCAATCTTGACTGTTTTAGTACAAGAATTATAATTATTAATTCCCAATTTCAAATCAACCCTAAATATTAATCTACATGTACAGTGCCGAGCTATTATATTAAAATTATTCGGTTCTCAGGAAATCTCATTCAAATATATTTAATATACGAGTACATATTATCCCTCTTTTAAGATACTGGTACGATTTATATTTAATTATAAAAATTATAAAATAAACTTATTTATCATTCATTTTAGAATAATTTTTTCAAATTTTATCTAGTTGCCTTTACTTAAATATTACCTTCCAGCAGGAAAGCCATTGACGACACACCAATTACTAATTTACGTTTGTTACCAGTCTGAGATGAATCGTTTATGACAAGTCTAATACGAGGTGACAAGTCATAGACGAGTCGCATGTATCATGTCTGAGATTAATTGTATGTGATATATCCCCAGCAAACGTAGAAGAAGTTCCAGAACTAGTGCAAAAGTAGTGATAAAAGTATTTGTTTCCTTGTGAAAAAGGATGGGCGTCGGGAAAAATTCATCAGTTTTATAAAAAAATTTTAGTAAACATACGAAATTTTTGCGAATTCTAAATTATTTAGGATATTTTAATGGATGGATATTTTAAGGGATATTTGAATGCAATCCGGTAGTTAATCTAGTTAATCTGGTTTTTTTTTTTTTTTTTTTTTTTTTTTTTTTTTTTTTTTTTTTTTTTGAATTTTAGAGTTTGAATATAGTTCAAATAACTTTGGTTTCAGGAAATTCTACTGTAAGTTGCGGAGTTGCAGAATGATTAAATTAATAAATGTTTCAATTATTTAGGAAGCCGGAAAATATGAATTTAGAATTAAATTTCAGGAAATTTACAGATGCTTGTGAATTAATGCTTCATTGTAATTGCTGATTGTGTAGTTTAGAATTGTGTTGTCATTTTATTACTAACGACTTTACATAGGTGTCTGTAACGGGTCGAGTCAACCAATTTTGGTTAGGAAGCCGAAAAGTATTAATAGAATTAAATTTCAGGAAAATTCCAGATTCATGTGAAATAATAATATTTTTTCTTAGGTTGCCGTTTTAAAGAAGCAATTGTTGAAGACCAATGCCATCGTTATCCATTAACCTATTAAGCCTTTATCCTTCATCTAGTAGATTAGAATTGTGTTGTCTTTGTGTTACTAACTATCGGCTATACCTAGGTGTCTGTAACCGGGCCGATTCTGTCCCACTTAACTAACCTATCCAATCCTTCGGTTTTGTTATGTGTAAAAAAGGGTGTACGGTGGACCCGGCGTCATCCGGGAACTCAAGCCTAAGAACTTGGTCGTACATTCAAAATCAATCAATCAATCAATCAATCGACTTGCTGTGTGTAATAACGAAGCAGGAGATTAATGGAAAATCGTTTCAGTCATTAAACTTCGGTAAACCTGTAGTTCATTTTTGTTGTAGATATTAAGCCAACAAATGATGTGCGTCTATATTTGTCTGGTATGTTGTCAATCAAATCAAATCAATCCCGCCTTCCACCATCCGCCGATACAATATATGCGAGTTTTTGATCTATAATTCAAATCAAAACTTAATTAAATTCATACACGGAATATAATAAAATTGTGCTGAATGAGGCAAATCGGCATGGTTATCGCAACATCCCATTGTACCAGCCATAAAAGCACAACAACAAATTTTTTATTGATTCCATTTTCACATCCATTGTGCACAACATACTATACAAGTATGCTGTATATGTATACATTTATACGTAATACACACACACACATACACACGGCTCCCTGTTATCAGCGCAAATATTTTGCCAATATCTGTGTGAAAACATTTAGACGGTACAAGACACACCAAATCAACGAAACGAAATTAAATGAGTGGCAATATTCCAGGAATGGTATAGGGCATCAATGGGCAAATAGAAAACAAAAATTGATGATGAGCATAATAGCTGGGCTGGATATATAAAGGCAATCAATTTAATTGGCTGTATACGAGTGAGATATAAAATCGAACTACGCCAACATCAAATTGATCGAATCCGATGTACTCGTAATTCCGATTTATTGCGCGTAATTTACAAATTATTTCCTTGCTGTCTTTACACTTTTGTCATCAAAATGTCTTTTATGTTTGGCACACAATATTGTTTGTACCGAACCGCTCTCCGTCGCCCCAGCTTCCTCGCGTCATGTTTACTTACCATCTAACACCAACTTTACGCCTTTTGATATGACTTGATTGATTGACTTCAAATTTGATAAGATTTTTTTTTCCTTATACGATTTCTTGTCTCCTTGCGTATTGTCTGTCGTGTTGTTGGGTAAATAAATAATGTGTTCGATCAAATTTTTCATTTTATACCTAAATGTGTGCTATATAAAAAATTACTTGAATAGACTGAGATGTGAAGTGAAGAAAATTGATGATCTAGAGAGAGGGGTTTTTTATAACACCCCACAAACACAGTGTTTATCTCTATGATGTCTGAATCATAAAAAAAAATCAAAATGTGATAATTCGTACATAGCAGAAAAATGGTATTTCAGTGATTGATCACTCGATGGAATTATTTTTGTCATAATTTTATCTTTTATATATGGGAGAAGAATTGATTCGATTCGTATTTTTCGCTTCCATAATGGTTGCGACTGTGATAGAGTTAAATTATGAGCCACCGAATTGTTTCTATAACGAATATTAATCTTATTACTTTTTATTTTATTTCTTGCAGGTAAGACAGAATTAAACTCACCAGCTACAGTTATTTGGAAATAAGTTAAGTATTGAACTTAAAATTTTTTATATAATCATATCAGCCAAAGTATTAAGCAGCACTACTGTGTTCCACAATTTGAACGTTCTAAAAATGAAGTTGCAAAATAGGGAAGATTTCTCAAATCATTTTAATCTTAATTTTGCAGGTAATTTGGTTTTTCATGTCAACCCGAATTGTATGTTATTTTTAGAGCAATGATCTTTTTGCCCTGGTTTACGTCGGATAAGGTTGTTAGCGCAAGTCTTCTAAGATGGCACTGTTATGACTAGATAGCTTGCGGTTATATTCACATGAGCTATGTGTTCACAACATATTCACGGGCCCTTATGCATCCGGCAGTGGGTCAGCCTGCTGGATGGCGACTGCATGATGTTTTATTTTTCTAAGCATTATACAAGTAATAACCGCACGAATTACTGGGAAGAACAAGTATATTGCCACGTAATGGTGATAGTCATGCACATTTACATCGGCTGTTGATGCTTCTAACAGTCGCTAACAGGTTGTTGTTGATGTAGATTTAATCTTTGTCCTGTGGTTTTCGTTTAACAAATCAGTTCGATTAAATTGTGGCAAAAATGTTATTTCGAGTTTACTGCTGGATGTCCTGAATCCCGACACTGTAAATGTGTCTCCTTTCAAGATGCAGGTTGGATGATGTTCCAGAATTCCAGCTCCTGGAAAATAGCGGTTGTTTTAGTTGTCCTGCCGCTATCGTTTTCGCATATGAGGTTGCAAAGCGTTCTGGATTTCAACACAAAGATCCAGGCATTGTATCTACGAGTACACAGGGGAATAAATAGTTTTGTGATATTCATTTTGCTGATTTGACAGCTTGCTTGGAGATCTCCAATTCGTTTGAGTAGTTGCACTTCACAGTTGCTTGTATTTGTATTATAATCGTATAGTGGTTCATGAATATTGCAAAGATATTATCCATTGAAAGAAGTGCATGAATTGAATTCATTAGCCGAAAGTGTCATGTATTGATTTTGTTGTAACCTGATCATCAGGTGTATACATATTCCAGCTGATGAATGGTAGGAACTGGTATGATTTGATATAAATAAAATTGTGCCCTCTGAACCAGTGGAATTTTGATTTCGAATATGAATATCATCATTGGTTCGAAAAGGTATGTCTTGACTTGGTTTCAGGCCTTGAATGATTTGCCCGAGCTACCCTTGGAGTTGGTGCGGTGTTAGTATGAGAGGGTCTAGTCTTCCTTGATGAACCTCTGTGATAGTGTCGATTATTGTGGATTGAAGCGTACGGAGTTTGATTATTTCCATGATAGTGTGAAGAGCTAAGTCAGTGAACTCTTCATGAAATATTATATTGTCCAGAATATTTGTGAATGTCTCGAACTTTCTTTGATCGTTGATTCCAATATCGACATGTGTTGTTATAGTAATTTCTGGTGGTGGGGTTGATTTGCATTTAATGTTTCAATGCTGTCCGTGTAGGCGTTACCAGCACGTTGGTCAAGCACGCCGAATAATTCATTAGCAATCGTGCCACTAAAATCGAAAGGAGATTTTGTTTTCATCTAAAGAGTTTATTATATTATTTTGCTCCTTTAACTCAATGTGCGGGACGATTTTATTTGAGATACAATAGTTTCGCAGTGCGTCGTGGTATCCGTGTGGGCCGGAGGTATCAGCATAACCCCATGCTTAGTCCCGTTCATACATAATCTGTCCAGCTAACGAGTACAAAGTGTTCTAGATAGTCTAGTTCAACCAAATATTGTGTAAGATTAAAGTACGTTATAATCTTCCACTCACCCTTGAATAGATTAACTTGACCAATTTTATCAAAGTAAATCCCAGGACGAGCGGTGAATCGTGATATGTTGTATTAATGTATGTAAATTATGTAAATTCGATTGATTATTTTCGGCGCTGACCACAACTGTATCTTCGCACCTATCTGTTGTTAGTGGTTCTTCTTTTGGCAGAGCTGAAAGTTTTGTGATGGCCCTTTTGTAAATAGAATTTCCTGCGCCGCGTACTGAGACGACTCGTACATGTCCATCTGTTCCTGGATGTACTTCAACTACTCTACCTCGCATCCATTTAGAAGGAGGTAAGTTATCTGCTATTAGAAGAACGAGATCCCCTATGTTGATTTGTGCCTTCGTATGTAACCACTTTGGACGTTGTTGTAGCCTTCGAAGATATTCGTTGCTCCATCTCTTCCAAAAGTCTTGTTTTAATATTTCCAGTAGCTGCCACCTTGACAGTCTATTAATGTTTGAATTCATTAGATCACCTTCGGGCACTGTTGTTATTGATGAGCCTATTAGAAGACATAGGAGTCTAGAATTTAGTACTGCCTCTATTTGATTTAAAACGGTTGTCAATTCTTCGTAGGTCAGTGTGGTATTTCCCAAAATCTTCTTCAGGTGGGTTTTGACTGACTTCACGCCAGCTTCCCATAATCAACCAAAATGAGATGATGCTAGTGGTTTGTAATGCAATGTTTTACCTTCTGAAGCTAGCTCTTCTGATACGATTTTGTTAAAGTCCACTAGAGCTTCTTTTTTCATTTTTTTCAGCTGGTTGTTGGCTCCAATGAAGTTTGTTGCGTTGTCGCTGTACATGTCACTGCAAAATCCTCGTCTAGAGCTGAATCTCTTGAAAGCTGCAATGAATGCCTCAGTAGTAAGATCTGTTACTACTTCTATGTGAATTGCCTTAGTAGCAAGACAGATGAAAATCGCTATATAGCCTTTATAAGTTTTATATCCTCTACTTCTGCTCGTTTATAACGGTAGTGGACCTGCACAATCAACGCCAGTATGAGTGAATGGTCTTGACGGTTGCACCCTTGGAGATGGCAGATTTCCCATTATTTGGTTACTTCCTTGATGAGCTCCAGATCTGTGACAAGTGACACATTTTGAAATTAACGTTTTAGTGATATTTTTTGCACGTATGATCCAAAACTTCTTACGTAGGTATGAGAGGGTAAGTTGAATTCCTCCATGTGCTATTTTCAAGTGCGCGTGATTGATAATTGCTCTAGTGAGCTGATGTTTAGAAGGGAGTATCGCAGGATGTTTTTCTTCAACATTTTTCAATGAATTCTGAAGTCTTCCACCTACCCGCAGAATTCCATATTGATCCAAAAAAGGGTTTAGTTGTAGTAACTTGCTTTTTCTCTTGACTGACTTGTTCTTCAGCAATTCTTCTATTTCCGCCTTGAAAAGACTACGCTGAGTCTGTTTTATGATGATACGTTCTGCTTCATGTAGATCATGCTCATCTATATTCTCTTTTTTGCATAGATAAAGATGTTTACATACTTTACGATTCGTTTTAGTTTCATAAAGCTTGAAGTTTTTTCTATTAAGTGTATGAACTGGCTGTTGTTCTCGGTGACAGTTGCCATATTTGCATGTTTCAGTTCAGCTTCTGATTGTTCATCAAATTCTGGGTATCTTTCCATCGAATGATAATTTTTATTATTTTTTAACCATTGCGGTCCAATCCACCGGTTTTCTGAAAACCGCTCCATATGGAAGTGTTGGTTAAGATTGTAGGCCATAATCAAGCAATCTTAGAGATTTCTATTCAGATCTGTGAATGACCTTGGATAGTGTGTACTCCTTCGGACTAATTTTGATAACCACCTTATTATCGCGACACTCGGGGAATTTCTCACCGGTTTTAGAAAACCGCTCCACTTGCGATATTTAATAATATGAAAGTGTAAGGGTAGAGTGTAGGCCATAATCAAGTAATCCTAGAGATGTCTATTCAGATCTGTGAATGCCCTTGGATAGTGAATACTTCTCCGCACTAATTTTGATAACCATCAGATTAACGCGACCCTCGGGGAATTTCTCACCGGTTTTAGAAAACCACTCCACTTGCGATTTTTAATATGAAAGTGTAAGGGTAGAGTGTAGGCCATAATCTAGTAATTCTAGAGATGTCTATTCAGATCTGTGAATGCCCTTGGATAGTGAATACTCCTCCGCACTAATTTTGATAACCATCAGATTAACGCGACCCTCGGGAAATTTCTCACCGGAACTATCTTTAAAAAATTATCTGTACAAATCTCTCAACTAAGTAAACTTTACCTCTTCAAATATCACGGAAAATGGCTTAAAGTTAAAATTCTGTGCGAGATACCAATCAATTAGTTTAAATTTCCTAAAAGGTAATCTAATGTACTATGACCAGTATTAGCCAAACCTGAATCACCATGTCGGATTTAATATCGTAAGTGGGCGGTATGCTAAAATCGTTGAGAAATTCCCCGAAGCGCGCGTTAATATGGTGGTTATCAATATTAGTGCGGTGGAGTACACACTATCCAAGGGCATTCACAGATCTGAATAGACATCTCTAGGATTCCTTGATTATGGCCTACAACCTACCCTTACACTTTCATATTAAATATCGCAAGTGGAGCGGTTTTCTAAAACCATATTTTTTCTGCTGGCAATTTTCTGCTGTTTTATACAGCGTCGTATTTTTTCTTATTTTGACATAAATGTCACTCCAATTAGAGAATAGAGTAAGTAATCTTAAATAATGTAATAAAAGTGAGAATAGTGAATTATTGTTTCGCAATATTAAAATTAGTTCAAGATTGATGAACCCGCCATAAATAAAAGCTTCTTATTTAATGTTTTAAACAAACTTGACCATTTCTAAGATGTCACTTTTCTGCGGTGAGGTTGTCCAATAACATATTATTCATCTGAAGAAGGCCTTTTAAAAACGCGTTTCTTCTAAAAACGAATTCAAGAAGCTCGTTAACAACAGTAAACCCCATCTTATTTATGATTCTATTGAAAATCCTATTTAAAAATTAAAGATGTGTATTGTGGAATTTTAAATCAGAATTTAGGGCTTGAATCTTAAAACGAGTGAATAAACAAAATTTACCACACCATCACATGTATGAACACACTCAATAAGCCTTATAATAAATTATACATATTACTAAACCATCTTAAAAAATACCCTTTCTTGGTGAAAAATGCCATGCATACATTTACGAAAGACGAGGAAAAAATCTCTAGAGCCCCATATTTACGAGTTATATCCACTTTTTTATTTCAATCAATTTGTAAACATTCTTAAAAAATTTACATAACCACAAATGCGATAACATTTTCTCTGTATGTACTTTGGTCGGTATATAAAGGCGTCAATATACGTTTTCTTTTTCATTCAATATATTTAATGTTATTTAAGTTATTTTATTTTCGTATGCAGAGAGAGAGAGGCCGACATAAAAATAACAACAAATATCAAACCATCTTCGATCCTAAACAATTCCAATTCGTAATAATGTCAAAACCATAAATATTCACTAAGATAAAACACAAGTAACCTACTTAAGTTGTTGTTGTTGTGTATTCTGGAAATTGAAACCAAAATACAATTCTAAAGTACCTTTTTATTTGAATAACATTTGACCATTTATTTTTATTAATATTAGAAAAACTTTACCAACCACCCAACAACAAAAAAATAAAAATAAAACTAAAGAAAAATTGGAAAAAAGGAGTAACAACAACAGCAATTTGGGGAGAAAATACAATAAAACATTTCCAACTTTTACTTAGTTTTTTGTTGTTGGGCTGGGTGACTTGGAAAACGAGTCGTAATACCTAGCAAACTATTTTTTTTTTTTTCGAAAAATTCTTCAAATATCCAATTTTCACCAATTAAATAATAAATGAAAATGTCAACCTAAAATAATTCTATTATCCGCACAATACCAACAGCAAATTTATTCGTAACGAATGAACGACTTCTTTATTTTTAATACTTAAGGAAAATACAAGGAAAAATTACCCTTAAATAGTAGCATTACTCTTCGGAAATGAAAAGAGTTCCACCACCCTATCCTGCTACGGCGTATCATGATGTACACCGCAACAATGGAGCAAAGCAAGCAAAACTATATCTCATTTTAAGCTAACCACAATTAATTTATATCAAATTAAAAACACACAATTTTTTCTATTATTGTTATCACAAATCCTCAATTCATCTTATTTTCTCGTCGTCTTCATAACGTTGTTCGTTGTCGCTTTATTTTAAGTCGTTATTGTGACGTTATCATGTTATGAAATGTTTTCCACCCTTTTTTTCCTTCTACTCAGTACTTCGCTCCTCGCTCGTATAAGCAATGTGCCAAGCAGAAAAAGTTTTGTGGAAAAAACCGCAACTAACAACACAATACCGGGTGATAAAGAAAAATTGAGGCGATTTGTTACACGATGATAAAATCTGTGCTGTGTGGCACCGTGTTTGTAGAATATAAAGATGGCTAAAGATACAAAGTATTTTGTTGTTGAATTTGGTCGTGTCGCGAAACTCGTTCATATTTCTGTCTTGGTTTATATTTAGAGGTGGTCGCGACGCGACAAATTAATTAAATCGTTTTGCGGAATTTTTCATCGTAGCATGGTGAATTAAATAGGTAAGCTACAGATACATGGAGGAATATCGGTACGGAGGGAAATATAATTTCGACATTGACTATAAATAAGAGATATTTCTGTAAATTTACGTAATTTACAGGGTCACTTGATCTTAGAACCAATATTGAAATTCATTTACCGATGACACGATGACCGAATTTGTGTAAAGATTGTTTTCCACGCCGCTGATACATCGAGTATGAGTTATTTCACAAGAGCCCACTTTCGTTGATGCCGACTCAAGGGTCAACTTAGTGGTCCGATTTTGGATGAATATCTATTTTTTCGAGATAATTTCTTATCTCATGAAGGGTTGCCATATACACTCCGCAACACTTGATTACCCTCACTTGAAAATTTTCCATAAAACCTAAGCTAATACGCCCAATTATTTGAAAATTTGCCATCACCTTTGTTTTTATCTTATCTAACATTCCAATAAGTAATACACAATTATGGGTTCGAGCTTTAGTCAACCATAAAAAAAGATTTTATTTTCAACAAGTTTTTATTGTTGCAGTTCTTTTTAAAAACTTAACTCTATTTTCAATAAACTCTAAAATAAGACTAACTATAATTATTTAAGATTACATCTATTTATCGATAATTGTTTCCTATTACAAGCCAAGCCAGTGGAAATTTATTGATGCATTTTGATGAATTCGCATATCCCACGATTTGTCTTGTGGTGTTGATCAACGTGTTCGTTATGCTGAGGTTGCGTCTTTCAATATTGTCAACGTGTTCTGTATGCTGAGGTTGCGTCTTTCAATATTGGTTTGTTACCTCGCATTCCTTATGGGTTCATACCTACACATACTGGCATACAATGCGAAGTGGAAACTCCCCATTTCTATTCTTTTGCTTATTTTAGCTGCTACACTTGATTACCCTTATCTGAGAAATTAAGCAATAAAACCCATTACGTTCTATTGTTTTGATATTCTTTCTTTATTTAATATTTAGTGTCCTCCTTTTTTTCTTACAACATTATCAATTCTATTAGGCAAAGACCTATAAAGATTTTGTATAAATTCTATCGATCCTTTCTCGAAAGCATCATCCACATTCGTATAAATTTGTCTCGATAACCATCCCCAAAGATTTTCAATGATGGACGGAGACAAAGCCGGCCAATTCAAAACTGCCACTTCATTTTCTTCAAGCCACTGTTTCACTTCCAAAATCAAGCGATGGCCTTTGTTTGGCTTCGTTTTGAGCATTCCAGTAGAATCACCGCTACCTAAAAAATAACCAAAAATTATTAAAGTTAGTTAACTATAGGGTGTCTCAGCAAAATGTGCGAGATGTGAAGGATTGGCAGTCGTTTTACGATATATTTACATCGACTGTGCATGAAAATGTGTCTCTATCGCCTGCACAAAAAATTAAATATCTAAAAGGCTTATTGAAAGGTAACGCATACAAGCTGGTTAGCCATCTACGAGTGGACGGATCTAACTACATCGAGGCGGTCCAACTCCTTTCCAAAAGATACGATAAGAAAAAACCTATCGTTGAAGCCCACATTAAGTCATTTATCGACCAACCAAAGATCGCTAAATCAACCGCGTCGCAACTTGTTTCATTCCACGACAATATAGACGAGTTAGTGCGAGGCCTAAAATCCTTAGGCAAGGAGGCTGAAGCTCGCGATCCGTGTATCATTTATATGACAGTGGATCGTTTTGATGATGAAACAAGGAAGGCATAGAGATATCATACCACTGATGTTGACTTTCCGACATTGCAAAGATTTTTAGATTTTTTACTAAATCACGTTGACGCTCTAACTGAAATCAAGTCAACAAGCCGCAAACCAGGCAACAAACCGCACCAGTCTTTAAAAGTCTTACATGTTGAGACCACACCATTGCCTTGCATTTTATGTAACGTGGAGCGTCGTGGAGCAGAAACTTTCCCACCGAAAAACAAAGATGTTTTAACTGTTTTGGAGGAAATCATTCCGTGTATCAATGCCGATCCAGGAGAACATGTCAACTTTGTAAACGTAGACACCACACTCTCGTTCATCTTCATCATGATGAAACGAAAATCGACCATCAACCAGCTACATTCAATAAGGTATAATCACATGATGCTGAACCATCGACGAGCAAGGACAATATGGCCTCTACCGGGAAAATCTGTACATCAGCTGTGGTCAGCCATGTCGGACATGCAAGTTTACAGAAAGCATCAATTTGTGTTCAGTACGGACATTGTAAAAATGTAACGCCAAGTAATGGTTCGTAAGGAAGGCACCGACTATCAACGGATACTTTGGAGGGAATCTCCAGATCATCAATTAAAACACTACCGTTTGCTCATCGTAACATACGAAACTTCGTCCGCACCTTTTTTGGCAACTTATTCGCTAACTTATATCGCCAATAAGTTCCAACACAAATATCCAACCACCATGATGCAATTAAGGGTGCAAACACACTCAACGAAGCAACGATCAAGGTATTGAGCGCTACAGGATTTAAACTCAAAAAATGGTCGACGACTTTAAATTCAAGGTGTCAATCCCAGGACGCACGGCTTCAACTAAACGCAGTTTACTCTCCGAATCATCTAGGATTTTTGATCCGCTGGGATGGCTGTCTCCTATCCTGATACCTATTAAGAGCATGTTCCAGAAATTATGGCTAGAGAAGCTTGCTTGGGATGATGAGTTGCCTGATTCATGCAGAATGATCTGGATGAAGATGAGAAATGTTTTGGGTGCAATTGAGGAGTTCGAAATCATGCTGCAGTCCTGTATTACAGAGTAGTAACATCATCACAGAAGGTCAACATTAATATCATCACAGCGGAGATTCCGAAATTAGAGTTGTGCGCTGCTGCCTTAATGATAAAGTTGACCGAAACGGTTAGAACAGCACTGAAACTGAAGACCACACCGAAACAATTATATTATACCAACGAAACGCTACAGTCGGAATACACCCAGTTTATGAGAGAATACCAACAACTGGGCCACATGTCGACACACCTGCTGGTCCGTAAGGAAGGCACCGACTATCAACGGATACTTTGGAGGGAATCTCCAGATCATCAATTAAAACACTACCGTTTGCTCATCGTAACATACGAAACTTCGTCCGCACCTTTTTTGGCAACTTATTCGCTAACTTATATCGCCAATAAGTTCCAACACAAATATCCAACCACCATGATGCAATTAAGGGTGCAAACACACTCAACGAAGCAACGATCAAGGTATTGAGCGCTACAGGATTTAAACTCAAAAAATGGTCGACGACTTTAAATTCAAGGTGTCAATCCCAGGACGCACGGCTTCAACTAAACGCAGTTTACTCTCCGAATCATCTAGGATTTTTGATCCGCTGGGATGGCTGTCTCCTATCCTGATACCTATTAAGAGCATGTTCCAGAAATTATGGCTAGAGAAGCTTGCTTGGGATGATGAGTTGCCTGATTCATGCAGAATGATCTGGATGAAGATGAGAAATGTTTTGGGTGCAATTGAGGAGTTCGAAATCATGCTGCAGTCCTGTATTACAGAGTAGTAACATCATCACAGAAGGTCAACATTAATATCATCACAGCGGAGATTCCGAAATTAGAGTTGTGCGCTGCTGCCTTAATGATAAAGTTGACCGAAACGGTTAGAACAGCACTGAAACTGAAGACCACACCGAAACAATTATATTATACCAACGCATCAATAGTGTTACATTGGCTGTCGAATCCACCCAAGGTATGGCCAACGTATATTGCGAATCAAACCGGCTTGATTCTTTTCTCCAACCGTAACCAATGGCACCATGTTCGATCGAGGGAGAACCCCGCTGATCGAGCCACCCGTGATGTTGCCCCAAGTGAGCTCAAGGATGATGACTTGTGGTGAAAGGGACCATCATGGCTATCCGTAGAACCATTAGCCATCCCAGAAGTTATTATAGAGGTCTCAAATATTCCTGAGTCAGAGCCAAAAATATTGTTTATACAAGATGTCAATGAATTTGAACAACTCTGGAACAGGATGGTGGCAAGGGTGTCAAAATACCCATTAATACTGAGAATCGTAGCATGTCTACAAAGATTCCTGCGGAACGCACGTCAATCAACCATGCCAAAAGTACTTGGAATCATCACGGTAGACGAATTAAACAATGCTGAACACATTTTACTCTACTTTGTGCAGTCCCAAGAATTTCGAGCTGACATCGGATCCTTACGTTCAGGTACTTATTCAAATACAAATAAGTTATCGAATTTGTATCCATTGTTAGACAGCAAGTGAATACTGCAAAATACTGAGGGTTAGTGGAAGAGTAACCAACTCACCATTGAATTATGACACGCAACACCCAATCATACTTCCATCAACCCACATACTACTGAAAAGACTGCTGGAACACTTCTCCATTTCTTGTGTACCACGGAGCATTTACGATGCTACGAAGAACCATGTTTTGAAACGACCTTGGCATCGAGTGTCATGTCAAGATATTTAGCTTTGTTTACATATGACACCGGTCATGTGTTAATTTCTATCGGTAGAATATGTAAAGATGTGTAAAGATAATATGCGTGGATTTCGTCTCATTAAGCTTGATTCTCCAGCGCTTAGTCCAGTTACAAATCGTATTGGAAATCTTCTGGAGTTTGCTCGTTGCATCAGCAACCTTACTTCCAATGGCCATGATTGCTGTGTCATTTGCAAATGTCGCTATGGTTCCTTCATCTGTTGTTGGAATATCCCTTGTATATAATAAATACAGTATTGGCCCTAAGACACTCCCCTGTGGGACACCGGCAGAGATTTTCTTTAGTTCGGAGTATTCATTCTCATATTTGACGCGAAAATGTCTATTGGATAAATAAGATCTTAGTATGGCATAGAATTGCCTCGGCAGATCTCTATGCAGCTTGAATTCCAGGTCACTGTGCCAAACTTTATCGAATGCTTGGGCGACGTCCAGAAATATGCTGGAGCATACTTTTTTACGTTCTAACGTTCTTTCAATAATGTTGGTGATTCTATGCACCTGTTCAATTGTGGAGTGCTTTTCTCTGAATCCAAATTGATGTGGAGGAATTAGTTGTCGGTCCTCAATTATTGGTTTAAGTCTTTTTAGTAATAATTTTTCAAAGAGTTTTGACATAATTGACAGCAATGAAATTGGCCTGTATGATTTTAGATCGTTAGGTGGTCTATCATGATTACTTCTGCTACTTTCCATTGTCACGGAACATATTTTAACCGAAAGCTTGCATTGATTTTGTGTAATAGCTTACGAAATCCTTTACCTGGTAGAGCCTTGATTATTTGGCAAGTAATCAAGTCATACCCCGGGGCTTTTTTAACATTCATGTTACTTTTCACTTCTTAATTCTATGAGAGTTACTGGGCGTATATCAAAATCATCTACCTTGTGGATTGACATTATATTTTCAATGGCCGTTTGTCTTGGTACTTGGTAGTGGTTGGAAGGTATCTTCGAGATACTCCGCAAACAGATCCGCCTTCCCTTTAGGACCTATTGCCCAGGTTCCGTCCTCCTTTTTAAGTGGAGGCACTTGCATTTTGGGTCTTTTGAGTTCTTCGTTGTCTTCCACAGAGAATAATCAGAATTTTTTTATCGGTTAGGCTAACTAGATATCTGTTGCTTGATGCATTTTTAACTTTTTTAAGAAGAGATTTGAGACTGTTACCTAAATTTTTAAGCCATTGGGTAGGATATGTTACGCTCCTTATTTTGTACAATGGGGGTACTTGCCAAAGCAGCGTGGTGAGAATTTCAAATCGGTGCCTGAAGATTGATTTTTTCCTCCAATACTTCACGAAAGAAATCCCAGTTTGTTTTTGAATTTGTCAATCTGGGTGCACACTCCCATTTCACTGACTGTCACGATAACCGGGGAATGATCCGATACTAGATAATTACTGTCTGCAATGTGAATGTAATTCTGGGATATACCTCTTGCTACATATAAGTCTATTAGGTCAGGTATCTTCGTTCCGTCACTGGGGCAATATGTGGAGGAACCACCAGAGTAAAATTTGCATTTTGATGTCTGCCCTCTTGAACCAATTCTTTACCCTTTGACGTCATAAGTCTGCATCGATAACAGGTTTTTTCACATTAAAGTCACCTCCCATAATAAAATCACGTCCTAGGGATTTAAATAGTTTAAGGTAGTCCTCCCTTTTCAAGTTATGCCGGGGAGAACAATATATTCCAGAGATAGTATGCTGTCTGTGTTTAAATTGGATCCTTACAGTAGTGACTTGCATTGTTTCTTCTTCGATATTTGATTATAAATGGTGTTTTATATTTTCTTCTATTAGTAATGCCGAACCACCTCTGGCTCTTTCCGCTGGATGAATGGAGTCATATAAGTTATAACCCCGTATTTTAACAAACGAAGATTTAACTAGATGGCTTTCAGATATTAAGAAAATGTTGAGCTTTTCAGAATTTAAAAATATTTCTATTTCTGGAATAAAAATGTTCCGCATTCACAGTTATTTACTTAAAATTTTTTGTTAGATTGCGTTGAGGGAGTTGCATTTTCTTCAGTTGATCAAGCATCATGTTGTTCAGATTACTTTGGCCATCTAGCTGCTTTGTAATAGCTGCAATGCTGTTTATAATGTTTTCTATAATTTGGTTATTTCCGAAGCCCATATGTTTGGTTGAACCTAAACCTTTCACTACCTGGGCAAATGAACTTCGATGCCCTGTGATTCTTGGTTGTGGGTTTTGATCCATCTGATTTGATATTTGAACCCTTCGATTTCTTATTTTATCTGTTAATTTTTGTAGTTGTTTAGCAACCTCACATCCTCGATAATTTGCCGAATGTTGGTCCTTACGATTTGTACACTTGGCTGGCACATCTCTCCCTGGTGTACATGCCTGGGTAAAATGATTGCCTGAGCATTTTACACATCTTGGATCCCGGCCGCAATATCTTTGGGTGTGATTAAATGCCTAACAATTCTTGCATTGGGGTATGCGTGTTGTGGTTTTCCTCATTGGTTCGATTTTCACCTTCATGTGAAGAATTCCTTTTATTCCATAAATGTTTTGAACATTCTCTTTGTTGTGAAATACCAGCGTAAAAAGATGGAGCCCTTCGTTTTCTCTTTTTTAACCATATTCACAGCATCTAGTATTTTAGGACCTTTTTTTTGTAAGTCTTACATTATTTCTTTGCGTGAGCAAGTATGATTCAAACCTCTTATTGCCATGACTTTTATAGGTCGGGCCTGTTTGTTCTCGTAAGTGAACCACTGATACTTTTCAACATTCAATTTCATAGATAAGCATCTGTAAGTATCTGAGTCCAGAGTATTAATTTTCCAAACGTCATTGTTTAGCGCTGTTACCTTATAGTCTTTGTCAGTAACCAATTTCATCAGTGACTGAATTTCTGGGTAACTGGTTACACCCACAATATTTATTGGTGGGGGTGATTTTTCTTTCGGTTGCACCAAATTTGGTGTAATGTTCTTGGTAGATTTACTACCTTTTGGTTGATTGGCTTTGGGTAAAATTTAGACTAGATTGTCCCTTACCATTTATTTGCTCAGCCTCAGGTGACGATTCAGCTTTTCCTGTCTTACTCTTCCTGGGCTGTTTTTTCTTCTTTAGGATCCAGTGGAATAGATGAGTTAGTCTGGCCCAATGCTTCCTATATCGCAATCTTCTTTTGAATCCCGATTCATTTTTAGGTTTTCATTTTCTTGCTTTAGATACTCAATTTCTTCGCTTAGCTTGGCAAATATTTGCTCCATATTTTCTAGTCTCGCCAAGAGATCCATATTCTCCTTTTCTACAAGAATCCATAGGGCCAGTCTCCACAGAGAGTGGATTTACCAATATTGATATTGGTGTACCACCTGGGGTATTACTTCCTTTTGCTTGTACCACTGCATAGTTTTGATGGACTAATTAGGTTTTCTGCTTCACTACGACGAAGGGATTGGGTATTACAACCGTTCGTTCTACAGAACATTGCTCAGAGTTCGCCCGTATCCATTTATGAATACTTCGTGGAGGCTGTCAATCCCGTACTCCCGTTTGTTTAAAATGTTGTAACTTTTTATTCACTTTACCGATTTTTATGTTTTATGTCAAAGTATAAGTTAAAATGTCACCTTTCAAACGCAATCTCCCGATACGATCAATGGTTACTGAGATATATGAATGTAAAGCCATCTACCGGGAAAGAGGCTACGAACTTTTCTCCTACCTATGATTACTTGGTAGCATCATCACTAAATTTGACTCGGCCCACTTAATTCTCTCTGTAAGCTCCTGTATGGTATTACAAATAGATTATTATTAATCCAATTGTAAATTTTATCTCTAGATAACCCTGTTAATATGCATTTGATAATCGCCGGTTCACTCATTCCTCCTGATGAAGATATGTGCTTTTTATATAAATTCCGTGTTAATTTATAAAACACGTCCGTCTCATCCTCCGCATGTCCATATTGTTTAAGTAAAGCTTGTTTTACCGTTTCGAAAGAATCGATATGCTCTTCGTTTGCTTTATAGAACAACTTAGGCGCTCGATCTGGCTCCTTCCGACCACTTGTATAATTTTCTATACTTGTCGATCTTATCTATCCATCTCTCTACTTTAATGGCTCTATTATGGAATACGGATAACAAACTTTTAATATTTTCCGGATGCATCAACACTTGTTGCACTTTCGGTGCTTTGATATTTTTGTCTCCACTATCATCCTGTATCGGATTACCTTTTTATTTACGCGGTATTATTTTCTCTTTTGATCATACTTAATATTAACACTAAATGTCTTTTCCCTGGATATTTGGATGTCTATCCCACTTCTGAACTATAATCTTTAGTTAAACCTTTGATGACACAAATAAAACAGATCTCTTCTGCGACTTATTCTAAACCTCGCTTTTTTACACGTCATCCTCGTTTATAATTTTTTGTAATGAAGTTAGTCACAACCCAATCAACCCAATAAACATATTAATTTACCCAAACCGTATAAAATACGAGTACTATAATATGTAGCTACTTTGTACCCCTGCCCCTTTATATGTTCAACAGCAAATGATTTTGAGGATATTCCTAAAGAAATCAAAAACCGAATCATCTTGGTATTTAATCATTACAACCAACATTTTGCCGTTAAAACACTTGTATGTCTATAAGGTATTGAGAGTATTTTTTAATCGAAATGGCCAACAAATAATGAGAAGCGATTTTCGATACAATTTTCGCGGCATAAAGTATTTTCGTTACTAAATTTTAACACCAAAAATTTGTTTTCGAAATGCAAAAAATTCTACTGCAGGCAATCAACACATTGTTGCTTGCATGGAAAGGAATTCAAGTGCACAGAAGGAGAAATATAGTGGCACATTTTTTTGCCCTCGTTTAAAACAATAAAATACATGTAACAAGAACAAAAGAACTATCTCATCACCAGGCTTAATTTGTCAGACACAAGACAAAATCGAATAGAAAAACGGAAAAATCTTTGAAGAATTTTCCACTCTTTGTCTCTCTCTTTTTCTTTCTTTTTTTTTGTACTATGTGAATTAATATTTTATTTTCACTTAGCTTTTCATTTGTTTTATGTTGTTGTTGCACATTCTATAAAATTACAGATGATGATGATGATGATGATGATGGTACAGCAGCGATATACTGGTACTGTGTTCTGTTTGCCTAGTGATAATAAACACAGCGTAGAGTACATACATAATATAAATATACGAAGAGAATAATAAAGAGACTTTCTTTTCTGTATGGAAATATTTTTCTTTTCATCTGCATTTTTCTTTGATTTTTAAAGTAGAAAAGAAGATTTTAATTAAAAATTTCTGTTGAATTTTATTTATATGTATGTAGGTTTATATTTTATTTCTTTACTTATCATTTGCATATTCTACTTATGTACTCTATTCCTTAAATCCTTTAAATATATAGAAGCAAACTATGTACTGTACTAAGGATTTGGGTTTGGGAGGAAAAACTATTTTCGGGTTTTCTCCATATGCTATATAAAATTTATAATATTTGACTATTGAATTAATTAAAAAGGCTCTAACGATACATAAATGTATGACCGGTGGCAACGAGGGCTTTTTTGACAGATTTTAGATTTTATAATGACTCATACTCATATATGTGACCTGATATCATTAAACGCGTGCTACTAAGAAAATTGTATGCTGAATTCCCAGAATACAAGATGAGGCGTTTCATCGTACTCATGTCCAGGAGCATAAACCAGGTTTTGTTGCAGCTTTAAGTATTCATAAAAGGAGTGATAACGAAACAGTAAAATAAAAATAAGAAAAATTAAAATATTGATAAGGAGTGAAAGAAACAATTTTGTACATAAGAAATGAGAATTCATAAAAAGGAAAATAATCTCTTTATCTTTCTTGCATTGAAATTCTACTTAGTATTTACATTTTTTGTCTTACATATTCTAAGTCTATCTTTTATGATTTGTGAACCTTGTTTGGAGCAAATTTTCGGAATGTCCGTCTTGAATGTTTTAAGTTCATAGCCAACTAATTCCATCAATTATTAATTGTTGTTCCTAAAATATAATTGGGCTCTGCTTGATTGAAATATCTTCTAATTATTATGACGGCTAGTTATGAGGTCTAATATTGACCGGTGTGAAGTTTCTGACATTAAAAAAGTGTAGGTACACAAAAAAGTGGCAATATAAAAGTAGCAGCATAAAAGTGTAAATGGTTATACGATTCTGATCTTAAAAAGTGTAGGTTTCTAAATATGAACATGAAACAATAATTTTCAATAAATTATACAAAAATAATTAAACACAAGAAAAATGGTTTCCAAATTTAAATTTAATCACTGTCCATAAGTATAATTTATGTCAAAACATAAAGTTCGACAAAAATCGGCGGGAGTAATGCTACACTATTGGAATTATTGCAAAATCTGGAGATGTGCTCGCATGTTGACTATATGGCAATCAAAGGGGATGAAGTGGGCTAACTAAATATGTTTGTGCCATTTCCTTAAATAGGCCATGGCTGATAATTGAACACAAGAAAAATGGTTCCCAAATTTAAATTTAATTACTGCACATAAAGTGATTGAATTTAAATTTGAAAACCTTGTATAATTTATTGAAAATTGTTGTTTCATGTTAATTTTTAGAAACCTACACTTTTTCTTTAGAAACTTCACACCGGTCTAATATTGAACTATAATTTGCACAAATCCGATCTCACGACATTTGGTCGTCAGCAATATTATTCCTTAATAGATCAAAGTTTAAATTTGATGAATCTTTATTACCAAATCATAGGAACTGTTGAGTTACAATCTGTTAGTCGAGTTTTTCTAAATCTTTCAAATTTCACAATTCTATGAGTCTTAATTTTCCCGGTGTATGAAAGCATATTTCCTTACCCTTGGTCGTTCTTTAAACGGACTCAGTATAACTATCTCCATCGTCACTACTACCTTCTAGGTTTGAGAATTTATTAACCTTCACTTCATTTTAAAAATGGTTGCGAAATTCTAATTTACCAACAGATCCGGGTCCTGATGGAATAACTCCGAGTAAAAATTTGCACGGTCGGTAATCAAGGACTCTGTTATCTCTCATGTATCCACTTCAACGAAGCATAGGGGAACAAAATCCATTGTGGGTCAGCCTGTTTTCGAGCGAAACTTCTCATCTGGTGCGAAGTTGGATTCAGTAAGCTATCAAGCAGGTGCTTGACAAGGTGATATATAGTGTAGTTAGACATAACAGTTTGGTGTGACTCTGAAGCTGGTAAACTGGTGCCACGTCGTTCAGCAAGAATTCGACGACTCGTGGTAAAATTTGATCCTTGATCATGACTAAGGACTTCACCAAAATAAGGAGGGAGGAATGTTGTATTTGTTCTTCGGAACACACTAATTATTCATCCGTCTCTCTCATTTACAACAACACAATACATTTTCTCAGTTCCATCATCATCGATTGTTCTCGAACATTGATTATAACGCAGTTCACGTTTAGATCTCGTCTTGGAAAGTTTACTTAGCACTTATCCCCAAGCGATGCTAACGCCGGAGGTAACAAAAGTACCAGCTATTCAGGAACAGAAACCACCAGAACAGGTGGTGGACCTAGATACTCGGAAAGGTATGAGGAAAAGGTCCAATATGAAACCAATGTCAGAGTGAAACCAATCTTAGAAGACAGAGAATCTCCAACTCCAACAAAGGGAGGACGCTGGAAATTCCATAAATTAGATCATGGTTAAACGCAAAATTAGATGTGTTTGATCATCACTAAGGCAGACAACCTTACGTTTGCGAGGTTTTAAAAAACTTATAAAGCAATTCTGGGCTAAAAGATATCGGGGAAGACGTAACTCGAATTCGCTAGACAAAACTTACCCCTACGAGATAATAAAGCTCAGATAAAAACCCTAAGCCAAATTCACTACAACGGAGAAGGTATTCACCAGTCCGTGGTAGCAAACTTTGAGGATGAGAACGTTCTCCAAATGATAGTATAATCAAATCGTTGCGGTACCGCAACGGATCTGATACGGAGAATCTTAGAGACCAGTAGTAAGTCTTCGTAAAGTGGTGGCGAGAAGGCAATGCAGGTAAAATTCTTCGATGCAGGTAAAATTCATATTGGATGGACGGTTTGCCAAGTCCGACAAAAATCAAGTCCACTTCTATGCTTTATGTGCTTAGACTACGAGCATAGATCGCGTGTATGCTGTAGCACTATCGAACGACGGGCATTGCAGTACGGATAGAAACTATATAGCTAACAGTAGTAAATGTTCAGCGTACCGGAGAGCTTTACTTTGCTCGAAAATACTGAAAGTATTCCAATTAAACTTAAACCATTGCGAGGCCACACAAGATCTGTTACCTTAGATTAGGCGAGAACTACAGAAGGATGAGAGGAACAGTTTGGCCTCGATGAGAGGAACAGTTTGGCCTTGATTATTGTTGGTGATTTTAATGCATAAATTATAAAATTGTGTACCGCGATTACTAACAGTCGAGGTCAGCACTTTCCGGGTTACGCTTACTCAAGCCTATGCTAAAACGATCAAAGAAACATTTATCAGATATTAAGTGTAGCAGATATTAAAGCAAATCAACTTAAGGAATGTTCCACTAGAGCCTGTCACGCAGCATTGCATATAACAGTGGTAGATAACCGGCATACCTCTGCTACTGGTAGAACGAGGAAATATCCAAATTGCATAATGCCACCGAGCGAGATAGGTTATCACAGCGGGGCAGAGGCAGAAAACATTTTCCATATTCCAGCTTCAATCAATTCAAGAGGTTTCGTTCGATCTGAAGCTATAGCTATCAAAAGCAGCAAGCCGAGCATGGACGAACCTACGAGTATACCGCTCGAAATGGCACCACTAATTATGACGGAGGAATTTATGAAGGCTAGTGGAAAAGTTAGAAATTGTATAAGGCTCTGGACCCAAACACAAAAAACCACCAGAAGAACCAACTTCAGATCGACCGATTTGTATGATTGACACAGCAAGGAGTTGAGGGAGTGAGTGTACTTCCACAGCACGTAAATGCGGCTAGTGTAATAATATTTGGTAGCAGATGGAAAGGAAGTAGCAAAACATACTGTAACATAGCTGCATCATAAAGGAATTGGTTCTACTCGGGGTACCGTTCAATATCAGAAAGATTGTGGAAAATTACTTTATATGTAGAATCCGAAAATATTATATGGATATACGTATTCAGGGCTACAAAATAACAGGGCAGTTCCACAAGGCTCGGTATTTCATTCGGTTACTGCGGAATACTATATACGACGAGATTTTTTAAAATCGGATACCTGACGAAGTAAAAGTGGCTTCGCAAACTACGTTGCAATACTTGTTGTTGCCAAATTTAAGGACGGGGCAGGCCACATGTGTAACGAGAGCATAGCCATTCTGGTGCATTACTGACGAAACAGCTGTAATAAGTGCCGCCCTTCCAAGTTTAATGCCTAACTTTTTGAGGGCCTATGGGGCGTAGCCCGATTTGGAAAATATCACTGTGTATCACCAAAGTATGAGCTCAGTATTTCGTCGGTTCCGATTGTCGGAATTTTATTGAGGTGATTATTATTCTTAACACGCATCGATGTTGCCGCATAGAGTATTCCACTGGGGGGAATGTTCCTGGAATTAGGAACGAAATTAATCATTGTCATGAAGGGAAAGTGGTGACGTGGAATGTTCGCAAGTACAACAAATACAACAAATGCAAGTGATTTACAATTGCAATACGCATACATCTCCAGATACAATAAATGGAATATTTTTGAACAGCGCGAATCTAGACAGTGCGAAAAGTAGAAGTGAACAGTACAACTGAAATAGTCAATAGTGCGTGTTTTATTGGCAAAATCCAATACGAATCCGTGTCCAACGCCCGATATTCGCAACAATATTCTATGGTAGTGCTGCCTTTTCTGACGAGTAGCGTAATTTCTTATTTTCCGCTGTCTTATAAAGCATGTCTCAGATAGTAATTTACTTTTTTAACTGCTTATTTTCTTATTTTTTATATGAAACAGTTATCTGAAGGCTTTACCAAATTCAGTTATGCAATACTAATTATCCACGTGTCTTTACTTTGTTAGCCTATTGGATGACATGAACTCTATACCAGGTGACTGACACGAAGTGTTACCAACTTCAGACTGTCATTGCTGTCAAACCAGTGATGACAGAGCGCTTAAATTTACACTAATGACAGTTCATTCCATTGTTTACAAGCGTTCAAAAGCATTCTAGTGGGAAATATTCAGAAAAAAAGTTATCCACAATGGAATTCAAGTGTAATAGTGTGATTGCTCTATATTTGGCTGGAAAACCACAGCCGCAGATTGTTAACCAGTTAAAACATCTGCATGTGAATAAAATGTTTGTGTATCGCACCATAAATTGTTATAACGATACTGGCAGCATTGCAAAACGCCATGGTGGTGGACCGAAACGCACTGCAACATCGCCGGATATCATTCGGAAGGTGAAGGCCAAATTATCTCGGAATCCGTAGCGGCAGAAAAATGGCTCGTGAGGCGAACAGTTCGCTCGAACGGGTACAGCACATATGGAAAGATCATCTTGGACTAAAGGCCTTAAAATTCCATAAAACGCATGATCCCACCGATGCTCAAAAAAAAGTTAGAGTGGAAAGAGCAAAGGAGTTGTTCTTGCACGAAAGTGGCGATTTGCCGAATTTTATTTTCTCCGATGAGTCACCGTTCTTTATTGAGCAATATGTGAACAAGCAAAACGACCGGATTTACTTGCCCGGTCGTTCTACTGAAAATTTGGACCAACGGATTGCCACTTGAAACCAAGCGCCACCGTCGGTGATAGTTTGGGAAGCTGTAACGGCCGAAAGCCGTTCACCGCTCGTTTTTTTAGACCGTGGCATCAAGATAAATGCATTCAATTATTTCCACTACCCAATGGCCACCAAATTCACCGGATGCATATCCGCTAGATTTCTCGGTTTGGGGTATTTTGAAGATCAAGGTTGGGACAAAAAAATACCAAAGTGACGATCATCTCAAGCAAGCGCTTCGACGGGAATGGGCCAAAATATCACAGAGCCACTTTCGTGCCGCATGCAATAGCTTTGTCGCCCGTTTGAAAGCCATAATCGCGGCTAAGGGTTCCCAAATCGAAAACTACTGATGCAATTCGAAAGTTTAAATATTTGTGAACATTTTTTACTTTGGTTCAATAAAATTCGTCAAAAAATAAAAATTCTGTGGCGTTTTGTTTTGGAAACACTTCGTGTCAGCCACCCTGTAATATGCGCTTTCATCAGAATGCGAGAAACTATAGTCCTGTTGTGAACGAAATTCCCTGGAAGCGCATTATCTCTATTGTTCCAATTTCTCTGAAGGTACGTGGAAATTAAAATCTGTATAGCAAGAATCTCGAGAAGGTAGAAGCAATGTAGGGAGAAACCAAACGAGTTTAAAAGGATTGCAGCCTGAACTTTTATACACCAAAAGCTATGTAATTTTTTGGAAAGCGCTTAATCCTGTATTACCGGTGAAGTCGTGGTATAAATTACCATGGTAGCGGATTACAATGATTTCAACAAACATTGGTATTTTTATTTATAAAAAAGAATCAGCTGTCTTTGGGTCGCGAAAATAAAAAATGTCGAAGGTTTATAGCAAAACAAACCAACAGAAAGTCGCGAGCCTTTTATAGAATGTTTTTAACTTTTACAAAAATTCGAATTTATTCAATTGATCTGAACAGGCAACTAACTAAGAAAGCTCTACGGTTTTTGCTAAGATTTTACTTAATTGAACGCAAGCAAAATGCACAATTAGACCCTAGAGGTTTTGTAATCGGAATTCGGCATTTCGTCGATTTTACGGCGAAAATGGACGTTTAGTTGAAAATATTATTTGTGCGAACTTAGGTGCTCGAGAGGAAAATTTTTGTCTAAGACAAAATTTTACTAAAATTGAGATCAATTTTAAATTAATTATAGAACTGTAAATGGATTTGACGCATGCGTCGTTTCCGAATAATCTGATTACGGTAATACAATCAATCGAATTTTTTCTGGCCACCGACATACGGATATCCCCATGAAGAGATACTTAGTATACTTGTATGTATTTTATAGGTTGGTTTTTAATTATGGGAAGAAGAGATTACAAATGAGTTCTTTAAAATTCTTCCGCCGAGTATTTTGACGGGTTAGAATATCTAAATAGTCAAAACCAGTTAAGAAATGGTCTAGTTCGCGTGCGATTTATAAAAAACGATTTGAAGCGGTGTTTTTAAGTGTACATCCGAATGAACCAAAAACGTCGGTTGCAAGTGCACAGTACAGAAGAGGATCACACATTATTTAATGTATAAAAATGTTGACGATTTGCCAGACACAAAACGGAGGATGACGCCATCATACAGTTATTTGCTGAAAATTCCTCGCTTACTCTGGATGCAACTGTGGCGAAAAAGAAAATTATCAAAAACAACCATACGATATAGAGTTATGGAACATGGCTACGCATATCGAAATACTTTGGTCAAACCACTGCTAACACAAAAATACGTTAGACGAATGTTGTGTTTACCGATGAGTCATCCTTTTGGGGTTTTAATGTTAAAAGGCGTATTTGGTCAACTAAGCAAACAAAAAGGGATTTTTCGAACTGTGAAGCACCCGCCCAAGCTCCATGTATGCATGTAAAACTAAACGCAACAACGATCCAAAACACCGTAGCATACTCTGTACGGAATTTAAACTCAAAAAGGACATCACAACATTGGATTGGCTATCTCAGTCATATGATGCCAATCCGATCGCAATTTATCGGCACTCATGAAGATTAACCTGAAAATTTAGCAGATGAAAAATTTGAGCTGTCTAGCGCGAATCGTTCGGAAGATACAGAAAAATTTGTCTCCGCGGTATGCAGAGAATTTGGTTACAAGGGCTGCAGTAATCGTAATGTTTGGAAGGTAAAGAGTCGAGGTAAGTGATTGATTAGTAATCCGGGGGTATTGAGCCGGAATAATAGCCGAAGTAATTATAATAAAACAATAGCCGGGGAATACAGAAGTATTTCAACATTGACCGGGAGTAGTATTAAAACCTTTAACACCAGCACGTAATTCAAAATTTTGGAAAAATCACAAACGCATTTAAAACAGCGGTAGATTTTTTAATTCCAGAGTAATAATGAAATTCGATATGAGTGTACTCGTATCGTTCACAATCCTTAAAGACCGAGACCAATGTCAATTTTTTTTTGTAGTTCTTAGAGCTTCGGACTCACCTGCCTAATATTCGTATCAATTTTCACCATCATTTTTTTACACAATTTGTCTCGGGAAGTATACCCAAGCATTTTGGCTTTTGGCACTCATTCTTATTCCTAAGGTAATCTTCAACTATTTATCTTACAATATTCTTTTACCTAAAGTGTTAGATAAATTTCTCTATAATTGAATCGTACTACAGTTTTATTATTGTAGTATTTTGTATTTTTTTTCAAAATATTTTCAAACAGATTTGATGTACCAAATTCCTTATTGTTATTCACAAAACTAATGTATCTACGTCTTACTTATGTAAGATTTAGATTCCGGATTAGTAGCTGACGGTCGATAATCCATCTACAAAACTTGTCTGAAGATAGATATGGGGGTGATGTAAAATATTTCTTTAAATAGGTAACATAATATTATTGTTGGAGAAAATTCAACTTTTTAACCATGACCATGACCTAAACTCTTCCACAAATTCAATGAAACAATCAATATGCTTTATTTGAATCTGGATAGCCTAAACATTGAATTGTATTTTTATCTGTTATACATTCACGCAAGTTCATGTTTGATTGAATTGTTTAAAACAACTTAAAAATCGATTGCGAACTTTTTTCAGAGCTTTGTTTTTTTGTAGGCGATTTAGCGTAACAAATGAACTCTTCAAAATACATAAACGTCCTAGAATCTGCGTTGCTGACATTGAGGTTCTGAAGTGGGCTACCCAGTCCCCGGACCTGAACCCATAGAACATTTAACAAGCTTTTTAAAACGCAGAGTCAAGCGCCACACAATAAATAACAACGAAGACCTAAAACGCTGTCTGCGTCAAGAATGGAGCGCCACACTTCTTGCAGAATGTAAAAATCTTGAATGTTCTTTTTTCAAAAGAATTTCTGCCGTAATTAAAGCAAGGGGTCGACCCACAAAATATTAGTTTTATATAAATAAATAGTAATGTGAAGCTATAAAAATATTTCAATTTATTTCAAATTGATACTCCCAAAAATTTGCTCAATACTTTTGGCCAATGCAGTATACGCCTAAAGGTTGATAATGTAAATACATACACGGACAGTCAAAAAAATATTGTACTTAAGGTATACACACGAATGTCGTCAACTGTACCAATTTGTTGTTTGTCAACTGTACAATACATTCTGATTTTTATTTATTTCGTAATTAATTTACATAAAATTCAATATTTTTATGATATACAAACATAGCAAATTTTATTTATAACGCGAGTTTATGTCAATATTCGAGTGCCGCCATCGAATTTGTTAGAATATTTTAGAACCAAACATAATTTGGTTACAGCGGCAAATAGTCTACAGTTCATGAAAATCAGTTTTTAGAACACTGCAATTTCTATAAAGTTGCAGCTATAGAATTTTTACATTTTCAGAATAGAGCCATCGCACAAACTAGTCGCGATAACACAAGTTTCTTTGGAAAGCGCTAATTCGGTGAACCTACCGTACTTATTCCCATTCAACCAATTAAACACTGTCATTTTGCCAATATATATTTCTAGAGCATCAATTCGGTCACGTGAAAATAAAACGCTCAGTATACAAAAAAAAAAATTATCATTATAAGCTTTAAAAACGCTACAGAGCACAAAACGGTTTTAATAAAACTAAAGGATGAAAGATATCCTTTGTAACACAATAACTGTAAATAGAGACAAAACCTAAAGATGTGAAATAATTACTTAGTTCTCTTTAAAATGAATAAGATAATGAATGGAAAACTGATTTTTTTTTGTTTTTTGTTTCTAGGATTTTCCTTTCTTTTTTTGTTTTTAATGAATATTTTAAGTCAATATCTCTACAGTAGAATTATAAAATCTCGCACAGTGGTGTTAGTGGTGCGAATCGAGATGGGAATTTTCTATTTATTTTATTTAAAAGCAACACAGAAACACACATATACATACACACACACACACAACAATGAATTTATCTTGTTTTTTATAGTATTGTGTATAGTGTTGTGCTGTGCTGCTGCTACTACTAATGTTGGTGTTGTTAATGTTTATGACGTTGAGCGATAATTTTTCCACATTTTCTTTTTCTCGGTTTGATAAATGATATTTTTATGCTTTAAACAATTTTTTTTTTATTTTGTTTATTTTATGTTTTATGATTATTATTTTTATTATAAATTCTATGTAATTTTCATATCGCTTTGGTTCGCCTTAGATTTGTGTTTTGTGTTTTTGTTTTAATGGGTTTTTGTATAAAAAATAATTTCCTCTGAATTATAATTTGGAATTGATATATTTGCGCTTAGGACGCACTCTAACGGGATGACACATTTCATAAACTTAATCCCCGTTGTGTTCGGTAATTAATTATTTCGGCGCGAACGCACGAAAACCGCGGCCTCTATTTACTTACTATCTACGGTGATAAATTTTTCATTATATTTTAATGAGCATCGCGATACGACATTTTTTTTTTTTTGGCTAGGATATTTTTGATGCATGATTTGGAAATATTTTTTCTTGCCAGAAATGAAAATACGCTTTTGTATTCGGGTGACATTATTATTCTGTAACGTCGATATACTAATGGGAAAATTTTTCAATTACATGACGTGACATTTTAAGTTTTTTCGGTTTTGTGTTAGAACCCCTTTTCATAGTTGTGTGCGGTTTTGCCATATCATAGAAATATCATAAATAAAAAAGGAACTGAAAAATAATAAAGGGAGAGATACAATTTTTATCTCGACATTAATTATGTGTAGGAGGATTTCTGATTAAAATGTTTATCAAATTAGAAATGAAAATGACATAAAGTTTTTGAATTATTTGGGGAAGTTGTGTGCCGACCTTATATTATAATAAGCTTGGTAATTAAGGTCGTCAGTCCATAGAATCGATAAGATAATTTATTTTTTATTCTGCGGCCGAAACTCCTCCCATTCCGTAATTATTGTTGTCGGTAAATTGCTTTACTGGCAAAACAAAAAACTCTTAATCAAATTCAATTTCTGAGAAATAAATTATTAAAATGTTTATGAAGTATTATGTTGTTACAGTTTATTGAAATACAAGTGCAAACAACATTATTTTATTAAATACCTTGAGCATAACACATAAACGCGAATGGATCATCATTTTTCTAGGAAGCAGTGTACCTGTAAGAAACACAGCGTTAGCGTTGTTGACTAAACATCAATGTAATAAAATACGAAGAATTGTTGATTCATTATATTTGTACAATATCCATAACCTTTTGGAAGGCAAATAAGATAGTTTCCATATTCGATTCGCAAGATTTCGTTCCCGACTAACTTGTTGGTTTGCTTATCATCATTTGTCGGATTTCCGTAAATGTAGCGTTAAAATTGGAAAAATATAATTGATATTGCCTACGAATTTATGTTGACTTTTGCCTATGTAGTGATATGAATACATAGCCTTATTTATTTCCCCTCAAACCCTCCAATGTTGATAATCTATATGTGGTATACCTATTTTTCCTGAAACCCGTCAAATGACTGATTGTGTAGATAAAATATTTATACAGTACCGAGAATAGAAAGTGCAACACCCATAAAAATACACAAAAAGATGTATTTTGCCAGTACGACGCACGGTTAAAAAAAGAATTGTTTTAGAAGTGGTTCTTTGTAATATAACACACATTTTATGGAAAAACAAAATTTCATGCAAAATGGTGTTATTGTTTTTAAAGCCATTATAATTTTTTAGCATTTTTCAGGTAAAATTACATTTCAGTTTCAAGAACAGGTTGAGCCACTTTTTATTGTAGTTTTTTGAATTTATTGGTAAACAGGTGTCTTACGAAGTAATAAAATGTATATTTAATATTTAGTTACCCCGCCTTTGTTGGCAATAACAGCTGCAATCCTTGTTGGCATGGAGTCAATTAAATCTTGCAGGTACTCGAGGGTCAGTTCTTTATACCATACTTCTTCGATGATTGAATTGAGTTTTTTGGATGATGACGGCATCTTTTTATTGAGTTTCATCCCCATTACGTGCCAAAGGTTTTCGGGGGAATTTCATTTTTCAACAGAAAATCTTTAACCTGAAGAGAAATAATAATAATTAACTGTTTCTTTTTTTTATCGTCTTAAATATAAAATTAGCAAATGAAAAAAAAATAATGCTTACCGTTTTCGCTCGGTGACATGGGGCGGAAACATCTTGAAAAATCACAGACTCAGCATTCAAAAAGGGCATTTCAATGGAAGGGAACAAATGGTCCTTTAAGATTTTTTTGTAGACTTGTGCGTTAACAGTTCTTTTAATAAAGGCCACTTCTCCAATTCCATGATAGGAAAAACATCCCCAAATCATTTGGCCCGCTGGATGCTTCACTTTATTTTTCAAGCACTGATGGCTCAGTCGTTCGCCGGATTTGCGCCTGACTGTAGACTCCAACCAGCGTGATTTCGGGCGCATTCTAACCGTTTTGTTTCATTTTGGTCGTAAGAAATGGTTTTTTGGCCGGGGACCTGGCCATACATCCTTTTCCCCGGAGGCGGTTATGATTCATATGAACCCCGATTTCTTTGCCGGTTTCTGCGTTGAATTCAGCCCGAATATCCACAGCAGTTTTAAATCGGTTGGTTGTTGACATTCTGATAATTTTAGAATCTTCTCGAGCAGTTATCTTCCGCGTTGTCGGACCTGTTCCTTTTTTGCGTTCCAATTCACCGGTGGAATGATTTTTTTTTTAAAAACGGCTCACAGTCGAGTAATTGCATCCAATCTCAACAGCAATCTGCCTCGATGACACTTTAGGTGTTCCAGACAATGCCAGAATCCGATTTTTCTGAGCCATAGTTAGTTGTGTGTATTTGGCCATTTTGAACAAATTATAATTTTAATAGCTTTCTTGTGCAAATGTTTATCTCAAACTAACTAAAAAAGTTAAATAACGATTGTATTTATACCCAAAAAAAAATCAGCCTCCTACGGTAATGACAAGGGGCAATTAGTACAATTTTACCTGAAAAATATTGGTGTTGCACTTTCTATTCTCGGTACTGTAGTATTAAAATGGGGTTTTCGCCCGGAAAATCAAACGTAAAAAGAGAGAGAAAATCAGATCATCTTGACAACCTAATTTTATGCATTCGCCTGGTTTTATAGCAAAGTAGAAGAGAAAACAATTTCGCGTATTCTTTTTATCTTATATTTAGTTCCCCATATATCTGTTACCCGACAACATAAAAAAATTAGGCGTATGGAGATTGTCTTTGAAAAATATTCAAAAAAATATTTCATGTTTAAAGGGAATTCCCTGTTTTTTAGTGCAGATAAAACGCAAACAAATAGAAATAGAACACGAATAATTCGACATATTCGCATTGATTGCGAAGTTGATAAGTAGTGCTCTATAGTAATAAGTTATTCCCGATATTTTTATAAAATTACAAAATATTTTTATATTATATTTCGAAAGTAAATTTTAATTGTCACGGTAATTTGGAAATATCACTACACTTGTATAAAACAAAGTCGCTTTCTCTGTCCCTATATCCCTATATATGCTTAAATCTTTAAAACTACGCAACAGATTTTGAGGCGGTTTTTTTTAATAGATAGAGTGATTGAAGAGGAAGGTTTATATGTATAACAACATCCATTAAATAGTGAAGAAATACTGTTGTTTTTGAGGTTTCTAATTACATTTTTTCCGCTTACATTGCAAACGCAGGCTGAACCCTACGAGATTTATCAAAATAATGTACTAAGTATTGTACACATTGAAAAGGTCTACAGAAAACTCCGCGATGGTATATGTCTATCTCTTATGGATATCCCACAATAACATTTTTTTGTCATTTACTTTTTACGCATCAAAATCCGTTGCGTAGTTTTAAAGATCTAAGCATACATAGGGATATAGGGACAGAGAAAGCGACTTTGTTTTATATAGTGAGACAGAGAAAGCGACTTTGTTTTATACTATGTAGTGATGATTCAAAAATTGCGGGACATAGCGTTTGTCTTTTGTTGTTGATGATTGTTGATTATCTTTTGTTTTAGTCGCACGAATTTAATTAAAATCGTAGTTTAAGTTGAGGTATTTCAGTTAAAAAAAAGAACTGAATAGAATAGGTAGCTTTTGTTTTTTATGATTATTGATTATTATTTGTTTCTAAATGGTAAGTATTTAGATATTTTTTACTGCGGCACATACTTATAATATGTCAATTTGTGCATAGGTAATCATACTTATAGAACTGAGTAAATTTTGTCCAGAAATTATAAAGTCATGTCTGGAAGACGTCGTCGTTCGAACATAGGTCGTAGTACTGTGAATGCCAGAAGAGTACGTTTAGCAAGAGATGAAGAATCGTCAACGAAACGTGAGGCTCGCCTCACGTTCCGTTGACGATTCTTCATCTCTAGAGAGAGAGACAGAATCTTCAGTAGAGCGTGAGGTTCGCCGCAGCCGGGATCGAGATAGGCATACGGTTCAGAGGGACAGAGAATCATCAGTAGAGCGTGAGGCTCGACTCAGTCAGCTTCGGGATAGATATAGAGCTGAGAGAGCGAGAGAATCTTCAGTAGAGCGTGAGGTTCGCCGCAGCCGAGATAGGGATAGACATCGAATACAGAGAGCCAGAGAATCATCAGCACTAGTTACTAATTCATGTGTAAATAAAGAAAATTCTGCCATAAATTATGATCCTTCGATTTCTTACAAGGACGATCGTATAGTATCAATAGGTACTATGTCAGTAGTGTGTGCACATTGCTTGGCATTGAAATTCAAGGACGAATCGAAAGGCATGTGTTGCTTACAAGGAAAAGTCAAATTAGAAGAAATTCTTCCTCCATCTGAACCACTTCACTCTCTTCTTACGGGTGATCATCAGAAATCCAAACAATTCATGCGCAATATACGCCGTTATAATAACGCATTTCAAATGACCTCTTTTAAGAGTAAGCAAGTCGTTGAGCGTGGGTTCATGCCTACATTTAAAATTCAAGGGCAAGTGTTCCACTTAGCTGGGAGCTTGCTACCACTTCGACCCGATGATCACAAATTTTTGCCAATATATTTTATTGCAGATCCAGATACACAAGCATCTACGCGGTGTTCAAGTGTTGCACAGCCAATTGATAGAGATTTGATTAGATCTCTCCCAGATATGTTACATTCTCATAATTGCTACATACAGCCTTTCAAAACTGCGATTGAGAGTGTTCCAGCAGATACTCCTGACTTTAATGTCGTAATCCATGCAAATAAAGTTCCTGTTGGAGAACACAGAGGACGATGCAATGCGCCTTCCACGTGTGAAGTAGCAGTGGTGATAGCTGGACAGCAATTTGACAAAAGAGATATTGTATTGCATAGTCGTGATGATAATTTGCAAAAAATTTCAGAGTTACACAGATCTTATGACAGCTTACAATATCCGTTGATGCTATGTCGTGGAGAAAATGGTTATGCCATTAATATTTCTCAAGTTGACCCAATCGGTGGTATACCTCTGCGTAAAACAGTATCATGTATGAACTACTATTGCTACCGTATAATGACAAGACGTAACAATTTCAACACTTTGCTTAGATATGGAATGTTAACAAACCAATACTTGGTAGATCAATACGCGAAAATTGAATCTGAGAGATTGGCCTACATCCGTAATAATCAAACTAAATTGAGAGCCGAAAATTACGTTCATCTTCAGGATGCTTTACAGGCGAATGAACACCGCAACGGCATTGGGCAGTTGGTTATACTACCTTCATCATTCACAGGTGGACCTCGATATTTACACGAAAAACCGCAAGACGCCATGACTTACGTCAGAAATTACGGCAAACCTGATTTATTTATAACTGCAACATGTAACCCAAATTGGCCGGAAATCAAAGAAAATATTAACACCAATTTAACTCCACAAGACAGATACGATATAGTTAACAGAGTCTTCCATTTAAAAGTACAGAAACTCCTGCACCTCATTAACAAGTCTCATATATTCGGTCCGACGCGATGTCATATGTACACAATAGAATGGCAGAAATGTGGCTTGCCACATGTACACCTGCTGGTGTGGTTAGTGAACAAAATTAGACCAAACCAAATTGACAGGGTTATTTCAGCTGAATTACCGGATAAAGATGAAGATCCTATCCTGTACGAAATCGTAAAGAAACATATGGTACACGGCCCTTGCGGGACTTTAAACCCGAATTCTCCATGTATGCGAGATTCTAAATGCAGCAAAAAATTTCCGAAGTCGTTCCAAACTCAAACAAGTACTAGCGATGACGGATATCCCAAATATCGTCGACGATCGCCAGAACAGGGTGGGCAAAATGCTACCGTCCGAAACTATGTTATTGATAACCGATGGCACGTTCCCTATAACCCGCTCCTTTTGAAAATTTTTGATGCCCACATCAACGTAGAGTTGTGCAATTCAATAAAGTCAATCCAATATGTTACTAAGTACATTAATAAAGGCAGTGATCAAGCCACTTTCAGCATACAATCACCAAATGAAGTGGAACAATATCAGTCTGGACGTTACATCTGCAGCTCTGAAGCTGTATGGAGGAATTTATCATTCGAAGTGCACGATCGGGCTCCCACAATTGTCCACCTTGCAGTTCATTTAGAAAATGGATTATTTTTTCAAGTTATGTGTTCAAGATCATTTCGAGAAAACACTGACATATGACAGAGCTCCAAGTTACTATACATGGAACCAGAGTTCTAAAACTTTTCAACGGCGAAAACAAGGTACTGCGGTTGATGGTTTCCCCGGAGTAAAAAAACGGATGCTCTTGGCTGAGTCTACGTGATTCATCCCAACAGCGAATGCTTTTATCTGAGAATGTTACTGCATATTGTAAAAGGCCCGACATCCTTTGTACACTTATAAGAACTGTACAAGGTGTTGTTTACAATAATTATCAAGCAGCATGCAAAGCTATGGGGCTCTTGGAAGACGATTCTCACTGGGAAAACACATTATCAGAAGCAGCTGTTTGTAGTTCAGCTACATCATTAAGATATTTAGTTTCCGTCATAGTAGCGTTTTGTCAAGTAACTGATTCTGTTAATCTATGGAATAAATTTCAAGAAAATATGGCCAGTGATATTCTGATTCGGCGACGGCGAGAGTTAAACTCAGATGATGTACAATATGATCAAAACATATTTGACGAATCATTATTTGAATTGAACAAAGTAGTGCAATTACTTTCGGGTAAATCGATCAAGGATTTTGGGCTGCCGATGCCAGCTAATACTACTAACTCAGATTTAACTAACAGTGTCGAATACACAAGAGAAACATCATACGATCAAACGAGACTTTTACAAAATAAAGCTCAAGATGAGCCACGATTAAACATCGATCAGAAAAAAGTATTCACTGCATTACTATCAACAATTGATAACAATGAAGGGAAATTGTTTTTCCTTGATGCCCCAGGAGGTACAGGAAAAACATTTTTAATCAATCTGCTTTTTTTCTTTTTGAAGATCCATTTCGAAAAATTTTGTATGGGTGATTTCTGGAAATCCCACTTTTTATTAATGAAATCACCTATTTCATTCATAAAAGGTGGGATTTCCAAAAATCACCCATACAAAATTTATCGAAATGGATCTTTTGGAATTAGGGTTGAAATGAGGGTTTTCTACGGGTAATTCTGGCTGATGGGTAGTAGACGCAATCATGAAACGTGATCAGCAGTACAAGCAGTTTAAGTGATTTCTATAAAATGTGCGATTTTCAAAAATCATTCATTAAGTGTATTTCAAAATTTTAAATTTCAGTTTTAAATTGGGGTTGAATTAAGGGTTTTCTATTCCCAATTCTGGCTGAAATGGAGTATGCCACCATTGAATCCTGGTCTTATCAGATTATATACTTCTAGTCTAAACATTGTGGCTAGAAAACTTCGAATTTTTCCTACATAGTTGATCTACTTTAACAGATTTTGTGCATAATGCATCGAGAAATGCTGACCAATTCTGGAGGTGAACTAAATTGATTAAATTAAAGCAAAACATATGCTCTAATGATTAAACGGATCTATGGGATTTCTGGTGTGATAATCACGTCAGAAATCCCACATTATCTCCCATAATACATTATGCATAAATTTTACCGTTAGACGCAAAAAATTGCACAATCAAACACTACTCGACAAAATAAGAAAACCGTGGCATTTCCAAAATGGGATTTCTGGCGTGACTCACACGAAAAAACAATGAATTGCTAGAAAAAATAACCAGTTTGGATGAAAGTTTGTCTGATTGCAACTCTGGTGATATCGAATCCAAACTTTTTGACAGCAGCACTGGAAGTGAGCTTTCGGATTCCGATGAAGGTGAGCTTTCGGATTCAAATAGTGAAAATGCAATTGTTTATAATGCACACCGCAGCCTGAAAAGAATGCGTATTCTTTCATATTCTGAAAGCGAAGATAACATGCAAGCTGCTGATACATTACATAGTGATAATGCTGCCAGAGAAATTGCTGATGATGGGACTTTTTGGGAAGTTATGCAACCAGGTCAAAATAGAGGTAGGCCGTCAGCTTACACTATATTCAAAGATGTCTCAGGTCCAACTGCCTATGCCAAACGAAACATTATGCTCGGTAAAAAAGTAAAGTATAGTAAAGTATAAAAGTATGTTAGACTATATACTAGTTTGCACTGAAATTGAATCACGTTCTGAAATCAGATTGGAAAATTACAAATCCACAATTACGCTCTTTTATAGCAATTTTGTATACAAGAGCTGCATATGAAGCAAAAATTATGAAAGCTTCATATTTATGGTCTAAAAAGTGGGAGCCCGTTTTTTCACAAACAATACCGAGAGACAAATTTATGGACATACTTCGATTTGAACGATTCGACAAGAGAGCTGAACGTAGTCAACGTATTAAAAATTGCCAATCCTGTTATAAGCCTGATGCATATATTACCATCGATAAACAATTATTCCCAACAAAGACAAGATGCCGTTTCACACAATACATGCCGAACAAACCGCAGAAATTTGGCATCAAGTTTTGGTTAGTATCGGATGTAAAAGTAAATATCAAATAAACGGGTTTCCGACTTTCCGTACTTAGGCAAAGATGAAAGCCGAGCATCAACGGTATCACTGAGTGAGTTCGTAGTCCTCAAACTCGCTGAACCGTATCTAGGTTGTGGAAGAAATATTACGGTAGATAATTTCTTCACTTCTCAAAAACACGACTTTGGTTGGCACTATGCGGACAAACAAAAAAGGATTGCCAAAAAATGCCAAATCTAAAAAAGATAATATGGAGCGCTTTTCCACACTTCTTTACAAATTTGAATCTGGTACTTTGACTATTTATAAGAGCAAATCCAGTAAAAAAGTTCTGTTATTGAGCACAAAACATAAATATGTAAATATGGAATCAAATAATAAGCTTGTCCCAGAGACAATTACATTTTACAATAAGACTAAATTTGGAGTGGATATGGTAGATCAAAGGGTGAGGAAATATGGTGCGAAAACGGGGTCACGTAGATGGCCGCTTCAAGTCATTTATAACATCTTGGCTGCAAACAAAGAACCTGCTGGTATACATATATCAGGAAAAAACTTTCTTTTTCTTTAAAACTAACAAAATTTGCGCTAAATGCTAGAAGTATGTTTGTGGCAAATGCACACCGGAAATGAAATGATTCTGCAACAAATGTCCTAAATAAATCCACAAAAAAAAATTATTTATTTAAAATGGAGTTTGTACTTTTATTAAAGAAAAATTAGTGAATGAAATTTTGTTGTAACGAGTAAACGACTTCTTAATGTACCCGTCAAATGACGGGTTTCAGTAAAAATAGGAACATACTCCGTGTCCGCAAATCTAGTGTTAAAGTGTCCGTAAATCGAGTGGACACCAAAATCCATATAGGTATAACTCCTACGGGTCTTTCCTTTAATATGACGTACATCACGATTCAAAATGAACTTGGGAAGAACGGGTTTCTTTGTCAAACTCGATGCTTGTGAAATAATAGTAGTGTTTGCCTAGATGCTGAAAGAAGCAATTGTTGAAAACCAGTACCATTGTTAACCATTAAACCTATTTATTCTTTATCCTTCCTTCTAATACATAAGAATTATGTTGTCTTGTGCCGTACGACCGCTATGAACAACCACCACGTATAATTAAAATGTTCACCTTTGGTGCAACCCTTTCAATCAGGCATTCAGATGATTTTCTTTCAATGTGGTGCTATTCGGGAAATTTAGGTTTTTAAATTTTCGTTATATTGCCTTTTAATCGCCAGTAACTAAACGACGAAAACTAGTGACCGATCCAGACCAAACGATTTCATTCATTAATGCCTTCAAAACCTCCATGCAGAGATCGTGCTAAAAAACGTAGCCTTACTGAGTAAATACAATTATTTAAGTACCTTTAGTCTTTGCTTTAGGGTGCGTTGCGAACCCGCACCATACCATCTAGAGTAGCTCGGACATCAATGACAGGGGTGAGTTACTTTTCGAAATTCTTTTAAGAACTAACCTCATTATTAGTAATATAGGTCGGGAACCCACCTTTTTTTATTAGCAATAGACAGGAGGTTAATTTGCGATTAGTGATTTGGATTCAATGGTGGGACCTCTTACTAGAGCTTGCAATACCTCTATGAGGAAAGCTTGCTCATTAACAAAGCTGTGGGGAAAGCGATAACCTGCGATGAACCTCGGCACTTGCGGAGTGCCGAAAAGTATGCAGGTCTGGTTTCAATAGAGCGAAAAGATCAACAGAAAGTCAAGACTGGGACTTCTATAAGGAATGCCTCAGAGTTTACGAAAGGGAAACAAGAAGAAGAAAGATTAAGAAAGATTGTCTCTACCAGTCCAGCTGCTCCTGTCTGTCTGATAAAATAGGATGGTGAATGGACGGTTTCTAGTGAAGAGACTTTTAATCTTTTGATGGAAACTCACTTCCCGGGTAGTGAGGATGAGTCGATTGTTTGGCCTTTGGTTGACTGCGGGTCTAGGGACGACTGCGATGTCTAATTGTTGTGCACAGAGGATATTCTGAATACATGGAAAATAAAATTTGCTATTCAATGTTTTAAGCCCTTTCAGTCAGCTTGTCTGAATAGGATTGTACCAGCAGAAATTCAGAAAAACATGGAGGTCGTACTTCCCTGGCTGGAGGTTATCTTCAAGAGGTGTCTGAAGCTGGAGTACATCCCTATGAAATGGAGGGAGGCTAGGGTGATATTCATCCCGAAAGCGGGTAGAAGCTCGCACAGCAACTCTAAGGACTTAAGACCAATATCTCTGTCATCTACGAGTATTCTGCTGAAAACCATGGAAAGGTTGCTGTATGTCCATGTTCGTTCGAGAATTGAATCCAGAAACTGGGCACAGTCTCACCATGCGTACCATAAGGGTAAGTCCGTGAACACGGCATTACATACCTTGGTTCTGGAAATTGAGAAGTCACTGAATTTTCAAGAATACTCGTTGGTGGCATTTCTCGATATCAAGGGCGCTTTCAACAACATGAAGATGGAGGTAATTAGGAAAGGATTTTTGCTACTTGAGATACCCTGTAACCAGGCTAATTAATCACCTGCTTGGTAGCAAAAGAGTTATATCGGATAAAGGGGAAGTCTCCGTTAGGAAACAGATGGTTCGGGGAACACCTCAGGGAGGTGTCCTCTCTCCCCTTCTTTGGAATGTAGTAATCAATGGAATACTATTGGAACTGGAGGGGGAAGGAACAAGTGTGGTCTCTTATGCCGTTCACATAGCGACAGCTGTCTCTGAGAAGCACCTATGTACAATCAGAGATGTGATGCAGAATGCGTTATCAATCAGTGAGGATTGAGCCAGCAGATGTAGATTGGAAATTAACCCGTCTAAAACAGAGCTGGTTCTTTTCACTAGGAGATATAAAATGTCGGTAATGGTTCCACCAAGTTTAAATGGTACTATGCTGGACCGATATGGCGCGAATCCTAGGGATTCTTCTCGACAGTAAGCTCAGTTGGAAACCAAACACGATAGAAATAGTGAAGAAGGCCACTGTGGCACTCTACTCTTGTAAAAATGCCACCAGAAGGAAATGGGGCCTGAAACCGGAGCTGGTGCACTGGACCCGAACTGTTGTATGGTGTGAGTGTATTGTAGCCAGCTCTGGAGAAATTATCGTGCATGACGGCGAAGGTGCAGAGGGCAGCCTGCTTGCTCATTAGCGAGGCGTTGAAAACCACCTCCACTAGTGCCCTTGAGGTCATGTTGTACCTCCTCTCGTTGGGTATAATCGGTAGGCAAAAGGCGGTCATTACAGCCGCCCGGCTATCAGCGATTTCGGAGTGGAAGTGTCTGAAAAAAGGGCACTCAAATATTGCCAGTTCTGTGAGGGATGACCTGGTGTATTTGGATTATATAACACCCCTTTTGTGCTTTTGCAAGAGTTTTAAAGTGTTTCTCCCCTCTATAGAGGATTAAAAGAATTGTCTCATTCTGGAAACCGGGGTAGTTAAATTCTACACCGACAGCTCCAAACTCAATTTTAGAGTGGTGGAGCTGGTGTGTTCTGTGGGGAATTAAATGTAAGTTTATCTTTTCGTCTACAACTGGTTGAAGCATAGTGTAATATCGTTAACTGATATCACTATCTGTGTGGACAGTCGGGCGGCCATTCTTTCACTGCATTCATTTTTTCTGCCATTGGATTGTCACATATCTCTTAACGAGATGAGTGAACACTTCAAAATCCAGTTGGTCTGGTTTCCGGGCCACTCTGACGTTGAGAAAATTGCAGGCCAGACGAATTTTGCCAAAGAGAGAATGTGTAAGAAGGCCTATATATGGGCTGAAAGCAACGAGCCTTGGAAAATACTAGGTGACTCGACAGTCCGACTGGCAGGGTCGCGAGGCAAGAATAGCCTGATCTGAGCTTGAAGTGATCCAATATCTTGATCGCACTAAGGAAGCGTGGCTTAGGTAGAATTGTAAGGGTACTTACCGGACACTGCGATTTCGGAGATCATGCGAGAAGGCTGGGTCTGGATGCAAATGACTTCTGCAGAAGCTGCAAGGACGAGGAGGAGAAGGAGACTCTTGTTCACTTCTTATGCTCATGTCGCGAGCTGGCAGAATACATGATCACTTGGGCAAATACATTATTTTTTACGTTATGTGAATAGCGCTAGATGGGTTTAAAGGGAGTTTAATGATGTCGGATCCTATGGTGTGCGATAGCAACCACTGAAACCTAACCTCACCTTAGTCTTTGCTAACATATATTTGATAAATTATTAATTATTATTCGAATTAATTACCACGTGAATTTAAAAAAACAAAAGTTTGCGATAGAATTTCACGTCTTTAGTCTCTCGAGTTCTCAACTAAATCTGACGTGCTCTAAAAATAATAAAATGAACTTCTGCGTTAATAATCCTTAACTTATTGTAGTGCCACCATAACAAAATTAAATTATTTATTTTGTATATGATGAGAGCACCACATAGTACTCCCGTTTTTAGCGATATCGTTGGGGTAGTTGAACTTTACGCTTCGCCCGATTCGTTGTTGAACTATCATTTATACTTGGTTCACCATTCCAGCTAAATGCTGGTTTATTCATGTTGATTGTATAAACTTCCGGCATTCTTTTAAGTACCAGGAAGGGTCTTTTATACGGTGGCGATACGGATGTTCTGATTGGGTCTGTGCGAACGAATACGTGACTACAGATAAGTAGCTCTTTACTGGTATAAGAGGCCGATTTGATATGGAATGATGTATTGCTCAGACCTAGATTTACCGTTGATTTTCTAATATTTCGTTTAAATTCTCGCTTGAAACTGTAAACGGTACCATAGTTCAGCTAATTCAGCTGGCACAGGTCTTCCTTAAAAGATACTCGTAAACCCAACATTATAATTGGCAAATTGTTAACCCATGCATCACGTTTCAATGCTATGATTGATCATTTTAGTGTTCTGTGCCACCTTTCCGTTTGATTGCGGATGATAAGACTTCGTTTGAATCCGATCAACTCCTATGATGTTGTACCCTCGCAACAGGAAGGATTCAAATTGTCTATCCTGGTTGGATGTAATATATTCTGGGAATCTAAAACGTGTGATACAAAAGCCACGCGCGACTAATTATGCTGACATATCACTTAATGGAATCGAAGAAACAATACCGATATCTATGTTCATGTGTCTAAATTGTCGATCTGGCGGTTTGTATTTGATTATCGATGTTTTCGTATGACAACTTCCGAGTCGACCAGAGCATCTCGATAGAACCTGGGACCTACTTTTTTTGAATTAGAGAAGTTGAATTATCTTGACGGATTTCGGGGAATTATTCGTCCATTTCTTGTTCCATGAATAATTTATTGTAATCAAATGTCTCCATTTTTTGTTGGATCCTTGATACAAGGTCAGGTGTTATATTCACCTTGGACAAAGTCTAAATAGCGGATTTGTGTCTAACTTCTGTCGATATGCGAAAGGAAGCTGTTTATGATCCGTATACATTTTGCTTGCTCTTTCTTCCAATAAATACATTGTCAAAAGTGTCTCGATCGTTTTGATGCAATGTTGCTCCCACAGCAAAGTTCGATGCATCTACATGTAATGCGAGTTATGCGTTATTTCTTTGAAAAGCAAGTAATATGGCTGATTCAAGTTAAGTTTTGCATTATGCGACGGCTTCGTTTGCTTCATGGGTTCAAGAAAAAATTGCCTTGTCGTTTTTAACCTTCCCTAGCCATATTGGTAGGTGGTTTATATTACCGGAGGCGCTCAAATACTAATTGAAGGTGTCTATCGTACTCGGCAGTGTTTCCGGATGCGACTAAAACATCATCCAAATACGGAAAAACGAATTTAAAGCCTCTGAATGCTTCATGTATTTATCGTTGACACGTTTGGGCGCATTGCGCAAACCAAATGTCATAAACATGAATTTGTACAGACCAAATGGAGTATAGTAGTGGCTGCTTTTGGAATGTCATTCGTATGAATTGGAACATGATGACAACTTTGTGTTTCCAGTAAGAATACTAGCGCAATTGGGAATATAAGGTATTGGTTACCTATCAGGCATCGTCTAAGCATTGGATTTTATTACCATGTGTAAGGGACTTGCCCAGTTACTGGTTGCGACGACTAATTTTTCTAAGTCGAATCTTCGAGGTCGATGGATAATAGTGCAGCACAATTTGATTGTGGATTGAAGATTTTATTTTCCGCTCTCTCTGGGAACGATAGGAGTCACAAGTTGTCGATAATTTTGTTACAGTATCTACTAAACGGTACCAAACGGTTTTCATTTGGCGTTGGTGGTACTTTGGATACATCTGCACCCGTATCAATGAGGAATTTAGTAGCCGATTTTTCCTGCACTATGGACGGACGGTATAAGTTAACACGATAATTTGAAGTTTCGGCTAAAATCGTGTCAACAGTTGACTCAGTTCATTCAGACTGATTACTTCTCCTCGTAGCCTGTTTCTGATAACGACAAGGGGACTACAGCTTTTAAATGGCCATAATATCTAGCGATTCTTGCTTCGTTTCGTTATCGGGTTTGATTGAACTGGCGGTACGCATTTCCATAACCTCGACAATAGCATTGGCTACGGCTACTGGTACATGATCGGATAATCGTTGGGCCCATAATTTCTTAAGAGCTGAGTCACTGATTGAATTCCTGGCTACTCGACTTTGTCATTTCGTGACAAAGTTGATTAGGTTTCATGTCACCCAAGATCGTTGCTGCTAGCTTTCAGCAAATTATCCAATTAATTTCCCCTTGATATATTTGTAATTTCGTAAATCTGGCGTGGCCTTGATAATTCCGCGCAATTTTGTTAGCATCGAGGGGGTCGAGAGCTACTAGAACCGTATTATATTTTTGATTGTTAGCCTTGATGCCAGATGCTGGAACCCAAAAATCCAACTATAAAAACGAACTTTCTACAACGTTGCTGTTAATTCCTGGAAACGGTAATTTCTCAAATAACATTGAAATTCCATTCTCGTATAGTTCACCCTGTGCCAATTTACTTTACAGTGTCAACACTAATTTCGATTAAATTTTTAGGTTACACAATTTGTTTTCGGAACGGAACTCGAATAGAATTTTTACACGCGAATAAAAACGCGAACAAATATGTGTATACCTCTATTGGATGTGTAAATATGACTCCGCCCTTTCCCAATAGGTGTCCTTACTAGTACTGCTTATGTGTACTATAAATGGGCAATACTTGTACTTGATGTCAGCTACCCAACGCAGTATGCGACATTTGGTTGAAGTGTAAACAACTAGTAGTTTTAACTTCTTGAAAATATTCCAAATGAAGTGCAGCGGAAACTTATGGTTTGCTTGTTGAAATTTATGGTGAGCATGCTCCATCGAATACAACGTGCAAAAAATGGTTTCGACGATTTAAAAATGATGGTTTGGGCTTTAAAACTAAATAGCATGGAAAACCACCCAAAATATTTGCAGATGCTAAATTGGAAACATTATTGGCTGTAGATTTTTCTCAAATACAAACAGAATGGTTGTAGCCATTAAATCTTGATCGATCAACTGTTGCAAACCGTTTACAAACAATCGTAATGGTTCAAAAATCTAGCAACTGGGTTCCACATTAATTAAAAGAAAGAGACCTCGAACAAAATGTTTTTTATATCGAATTGGTACTGCAGATGAAAAATGATATTCATGAGATGAGAGAGCTATTCATTGCAATACGGTTATGCTTTTTTTCTGGTGGGAACAGGCAGATGTAGTATATTATGAACTGCTGGAATCAGGTACAACTATCAATGTTGATGTCTACCGACGACAACTAATGCGTTTGAAGCGAGCTATAGCGGTAAAACGAGCAGAATGGATGAATAGACTCAACAAACTAGACTGATGCAAGCGTTGTGAACAATTATTTAAAAGGCCAGGACCGGGAAGTTCCACCTCACCCGCCTTATTCATCAGACATTGTTCCTTCAGATTACTGCTTATTTCGGTCGATGTAGTCGTCTTTTTTTGAACAGCGGTTCAATATCGAAAATTGGCTTATTATTGGATCGCCTCCAAAGAACAGGATTTCTTCAGAGAGGGAATCCGTAAATTGTCTGAAAGATAAGGGAAAGTTGTGGCTGCATCTTTCATTTTCTAAACAAGAAAATGTGTTTTATTTAATAAAACAGGGTGGAGTCGTATTCACACACCCAATAATTAAATTTAATCCCGTCGGGGTCACCAATTCAGCCTTTGCTAACTTATATTTGGTAAATTATTAATTTGATGTGAATTTAGTAAAACAAAAGTTTGCTCTAAAAATAGTAAAAGGGTAGAACATAAATAATAAAATGGACTTCTACGTTAATAATCCTTAGCTGTTTGTAGTGCCACCATAACAATAATAATTTTTTTATTTTGCTAATGATGAGGATAGCTACCACCCAAATTAAATTTGTTGTTGAACCTAACCTAAAAATTAAATTTCAATGTGTCTGTTTATAAATTGTTTCTTTATCATTTGAACCAATCTGATAATAAAAACTACGTATTTGCATACCAAACAATCCCTGGCCCTCTATCGGCAATTTTCTGACTTATTTTTCAAAGTTCTTTTTTTAAATTATGGGTAATTTGTTTTCAGTTAACTTTTTTCTTTAATTTAAAACTAAAATATTTAAAAACAAACATAACTAGGCACGAGATTAGGAGGTTTGAGTTTACTTTAGTAAATAACACTCTGAAAGAGTAAAATGTCGAACCAATTATAAATGGCTTTTAAGTCGTCTTTACACAAATGTCAAAATTATTTAAGTTTTTAGAAAAGTATTCGTTTGGAAACTGGAAATCATACCTATTTAGAGGGCCCTAGTTGATACACTTTACCAAAGTAGTGCAAAATGGTATTTAGCTATTAAATTTGAATACCCTTACATTTTAGTGCAGATATCGTACAGAGGCCTGTATGTAGTCAATATTAATGGGATACAATTTGTTTTGTTCCACTCAGTGAACAAAAACGAAATCTTCAAACCGCAGATTACATGAAATATGTTTATTGATCCCAATCCATCGTTTACAAATAATACCATAATTTCTTAATACCGCATAGTTAATTAACAAACAGAAAACCAAATCCGCATCAAAAAGTCATTGTGTTATTCAAACTACCTCAACTAATGACTTTTTTTTAAATATAAGTAAACAAAAGACACCACTAAAACCGAAATCAATATACCAAACCAAGCACAACTCTATCCATGTACTCTGAAATCTGAAGGAATGGGACGAAATCAGTTAACTATGTACTATTCTGGCTGCTATACACACACACACTAAAAAATTATATTTTCCAATTTACATTTTATAAAACTTTTAATCCTTTCGACCCATTTTCTTTAAGATGTTTGTGAAGATTAAAAATAAAAATAAAAATAAAAAAGTTGGAATTATTTATAAATTGAGAGCGCCAACAAAATCGATATACAGTGAATCATGGTAAAACCGTGTGGATCTTTTTATACATCGCACCATATATCTCGATAGGCAAATGGATAATTTATGTATCCCAAGTACCACCTAATTATTTTTGTTCGCAGCATAACACACCATCAAGGCCACGCCGCTATGAAATAGCTACATAAATAGAAATACTCGTATATACAAGAGCGAACGGACCAGACGAACAAAAATTTATTCTTGCATGGCGATAAATAAGCGTTGGTTATAATATTACATGTTGTGTGTGCCAGAGATATAGCGTAGCGTTGATGATGAACAATAAAAATGCAAATTATGCGCAATAAACAAATTGCACCCCCCCCCCCCAACCATAAAAAGTTTACTTTTGATTCGGGTGGGTGTCCATTGGGACGGGATTGGGTAGGTAGCAACATTTCCCAAATGAAACGAAAAATAAAATTTTCAACACAAAATTTATAAACTTTTTGTTTGCTATAAAATCGTACTCTTGCACGGTTTTGAACTTAACAAGAAATAAAATAAATTTACGTTGATAAGTCAAATTATATTGTCTAGATTTTTAAAATATTTAAAAAAATAAAAATCCACCAACCATCATTTTATGCGCTGGCGAGTACGAGAGGTTATTGCTAAGGGATTAATCAAAATATTTTTTAAGGTAGCTAACATTTTTACAGATTTAATGGACTAATTTTTTGTTTGGAGATCTGATAAGCGTATCCAACCTCGTACTTCTTATTCAGACCAGTAGTAAAAAATATTTATAAACAGCAGAAATTCGTTAGGAGGATGGAGGTAAATAAAGTTGTTAAAGAATGCACCACGGTCTTTCTTTTAATTAGTCATAGATTGAACTACTTTAAAATGGGTAAAATATTTTAAGTTATTTAATCCTATGGCTGGGGTTTCGATATAAAATTATTTTACTGGCAGAAAATATCCATTATGTTTGTAATGGAATTTAGAGAAATTTTAATTTGATTACTTAGCCTACGGAAGTTCTTAATTTTAGTAGCAAATAAATGTTGCAACAAAATATTGTATTGAATCCCTAAACACTAGAGTGTCTGAATTTCATTTGCCGGGTTTTTTAATGGCCAAAAATCGTGAGCAGACCATTTGAACGAAAAATCTTGAAAAAATCTTGATAAAATATAGAAGCCTCGTGTTCGGGAGCCCGATTATAAATACCAAATCCAGGCGCCTAACTATTGAATTGGACGTTCATTGGCCCAGTTCCATTGAACAACAACGACCGTTAAATGAACACTTCTGATTGCAAATTCCGATTAGGTATGTTGCTGCCATCCGAGAAATGCAGTGGCTGAATTTGTGCTAATCTAGAATTGGCCCAGTTCCATTGAACAACAACCACCGTTGAATCAACAATTTTCTGACAAAAAGTATTCTGGAAACCAATGAAGTTGGCACTTCTGATTGCAAATTCCGATTAGGTATGTTCATTGCCATCCGAGAAATGCAGTGGCTAAATTTGTGCTAATCCAGAATTGGCCCAGTTCCATTGAACAACAACCACCGTTGAATCAACAATTTTCTGACAAAAAGTGTTCTGGAAACTAATGAAGTTGGCACTTCTGATTGCATATTCCGATTAGGTGTGTTCATTGCCATCCGAGAAATATAGTGGCTGGATTTGTGGTAATACAGAATTGGCCCAATTCTATTGAACAACAACCACCGTTGAATGAACAATTTTCTGACAAAAAGTGTTCTAAAAATCAATGAAGTTGGCACTTCTGATTGCAAATTCCGATTAGGTATGTTCATTGCCATCCGAGAAATACAGTGGCTGAATTTGTGCTAATCCAGAATTGGCCCAGTTCCATTGAACAACAACCACCGTTGAATCAACAATTTTCTGACAAAAAGTGTTCTGGAAACTAATGAAGTTGGCACTTCTGATTGCATATTCCGATTAGGTGTGTTCATTGCCATCCGAGAAATATAGTGGCTGGATTTGTGCTAATACAGAATTGGCCCAATTCCATTGAACAACAACCACCGTTGAATGAACAATTTTCTGACAAAAAGTGTTCTAAAAATCAATGAAGTTGGCAATTCTGATTGTATATTCCAATTAGGTGTGTTCATTGCCATCCGAAAAATATAGTGGCTGAATTTGTACTAATCCAGAATTGGCCCAGTTCCATTGAACAACAACCACCGTTGAATCAACAATTTTCTGACAAAAAGTGTTCTGGAAACTAATGAAGTTGGCACTTCTGATTGCATATTCCGATTAGGTGTGTTCATTGCCATCCGAAAAATATAGTGGCTGGATTTGTGCTAATACAGAATTGGCCCAGTTCTTTTGAACAACAACCACCGTTGAATGAACAATTTTCTGACAAAAAGTGTTCCAGGAACGAATGAAGTTGGCACTTCTGATTGCATATTCCGATTAGGTATGTTCATTGCCATCCGAGAAATACAGTGGCTGAATTTGTGGTAATCCAGAAGTGGCCCAGTTCCATTGAACAACAACGGCCGTTGAATGAATAATTTTCTGACTTAAAGTGTTCTAGGAACCTTTGAAGTTGGCACTTCTGATTGCATATTCCTATTTTTATATGTCCAAACCGGGGTGAATGGAAATGTATCTGATGGTGAAATTTTGAAACACACTGAGTTTTACAAAAGGCTTACATCGGAGACATTAGACTTACCAGGGCCATCTTTACTACCCGATACAACACATTAGCACCTTACGTTTTCGTGGGTGATAGTGCCTTTGCGCTAGAAAAAAATTTATGAAACCGTTCCCTCAAAAAACATCTTAATAAGGAAATGCGGATATTTAATTACCGCATGTACTATGCGCATGTACTATCCAATGTTGGATTGTGCGAGACCCATTACACTACAAATGATTCTATAGGAAGTTTGCACAATTTTACAATAGGTCGCTTGTATATTGCTTCTTAACGCTTAACCGTTGCCCCGAGTCAGCCCATCATTTTCTATATGTACGTCAATGATCCGTACCAATCTCCATCACTTGGTTGGCTGTTGCTCGTCTTTTATTTGTATACTAGATCGTTTACCGCTAAATTTGGCTGGTTGCTTTTTGATTAAACATTTTGTTCCATTTTCTCTTTTAACTGCCATCTTGTCCTTAGAGACAAATCCCCTAAATCAGGGGGCGTACGGTTGTGAATCTCTTATTAAAAAATTCCTTGGTGTTAGGGCATTTAAATCAGATGGATCATTTGTTAAAGGTCTCAGCGGTTGCGAATTTAGACAAGCTCAAATGTGAAGGTAGTTCCTCCTATAACCAAAATGAGGCGTAAACGGTGGTATGAAATGCCAAGTGGTTTCATCAACGGCTATTATCTTTGCTATTTCGACCGGCAGCATTGTTTTTTTCTTATTATCCCTGCAATTTGTTCTGGGCCAAGGCGCTCCCAACTCTTTCGTGGCTTGCTTTTTCCGTCCTTACTTTTACTCCAGTGTCAGCCAATTCGAGGACGTACGGTTATAGGTTCGATTTTATCACCATCTGCACATTGCATTGCTCCATGCCAGCCTATACTGGCATGGAAGATGGATCGGCCCATGAGTTTTGCCCTCCAACAGGGGGTGATAGATGTGTTCCATTTCATCAGAGATCGTAATCTGTTGATGAAAATTCCCTTTGCATTCTGCCTCTATCGGGATTTGAACCCGGTACCTCCAGATCCAAACGCCAAAGCTTTAATTTTTTATGCCATTTGGTCGGTGGCAGCGTTGTTATTGCGATGAAATCTTCGTTAGAGAGTTTACTTTGGCAAAACAAGATCCATTGTCAGAATAGATATCCGTGCAATGATGGCCTCCGTAGTTAAACTGCTTGCTAATTCTATAAATAGGCTTTTGTCACCATATACAAACGAACAATGCTATGTATCATTTGTAAGTCTTGCGGCCCCTTCCATTACTTTCTCTTAACTGAATAGGCCCGGCATAATCGATACCTCACTCCTGACGTTGATCGATTACCCATGAAGGGCATCCAGTTATGTTGTTTGTGGCGAAAACAGATTACAAATTTCTGTATAACAGAACGCACAGCTCGCTTACCATCAAGGATCCAATATTTATTCCCTTAATCCTTTATTTCTCTTTCTTATTTATCCCTCCTAGTTCAGTAGGCATCCCTTCACACGTAGCAGACCATTTTCATCTATAAAAATGGGGTTAGCGATAGGAGGTTACTAGCATTGTTTGGCTTCTTCGTTTTTTTTGTAGCAATTGGCTTTAATTTTTCATAGTTGGTAATCTTTTGAAATAACCCTTCCCAGGTTGTGTTTTTATTTCGTTTCTTCATGTGAATACTGCTGGTCTTCTGCTTCGTTTGCCAGTGAACATTTATCTATTGATTCCCCATCGAGGTGATATGCCATGCAGGAAAGATGGCCCGTGGCACCATAAATGTTAGTTAACGAGTATAAATTTGTCCACCACTTCAACACCTTTCGCATTAAAATCATTACCAACTTCTTATCCCAGATGATCCTCTCCCATAATCATACTATAAGTTAGGCGAAACTGACGCGTTTTTCGTGTCATAGACTGATAGTCAACGATGATACTAGACAGTTTTTCATCAACCGGCTTCCTCCAATAACCGAAGGGCGATTATTTGAATTTTGCTACACATTATTTTTGTTCGTTTTTATTACTGCTTCACCACTTAAGGATATGCTGATATAATGACTTTCATCACCGACAAATAGTTATGAGCGCACTAAGGTAAATATATTTCGGAATAACTCTTAAGTAAACTGGAACTCATCCCAGCTAATGCCACGACTGCATATCTATTCGGTGCGCTTGTAAAACGTAAGGCCATGATTAAAGGTCAGTTAACCAAAATAGCTAACTTCGTTAATGGAAATCATTGCGATATTGACGGATTGAATTCCCGTTTGTCCAAAGTGCACGAATTGAACAATCAGTTTACCCTTATCATTAATTCGTAAATTCAGTCTTCAACCAATTACCAAGTTGGATGATAGTATGGATCACTCTGTGCTTACTAATTTCAAATCAGATTTCAAACTACCAAGACTAACGCTTCCTACTTTCGACGGTAATTATAAGAATTGGCAATCCTTTCAAGATATTTTCATTTCGTCCGTTCACGAGAGCACACTGTCACCCGCTCAGAAATTTAAATATCTGTTGGGGCAGCTACGTGGTGCAGCATACTTGTCCGTATGTCACTTTCGTGTAGATGACGCGAATCATGTCGAAGCATTGAAACGTCTATATTCGAGATTTTTTATCGCTACTCAGAATTAGTTCGAATCCTGCTTCAACCCACTTAATGAAAATGTTCGATAATTTAAATGAAACCATTCGTGGATTGAAATCGCTTGATCCCAAAGCGGTTGAACGTGATCCTTGGATCATTTATTTGGCTACAGAGAAACTCGATTAAGAATCTAAACGGATTTGAAAATATGAGACGTCAGAAACCGAGTTTCCTACGACAGATGGACTGTTGACAATCTTATCCAAGAGAATTGATGCATTAGGAGAATCTACCACATCCAAATCATTCCACATAAAACCAGAACCCCGATATCCGATATGCGTTAATGAGAACCACAAGTTATTCACTTGCTCTAAATTCCGCAACCAAAATGTTACCGGACGACGAGAACTAATCACAAAATTAAATCGTTATTCGAATTGTTTAAGCGATGAATATATCGTAACTAGCTGTAAAAATAGTAAAAGCTGTTTTAAGTGTAATAAGAGACGTAACTCCTTACTACAGATTCCTCAAAATAATTCGCCCCATTGTTGCAGATCGTCATGCATGGTTCACAATCCGCCTACTCCGAATCAACGACACAACATGGAACAGATCAGTCCGATACTGAATATCTCTGTTGAACTAAAACGACGTATGATAGCCATCCTCCCTACGGCCGAAATTGAGATTGAAGATGGTTGCGGGAATTGGACGAAATTTCGAGCCTTACTCGACTCAGGGTCAACACATTCATTTGCCACCGAAATGTGTATAAACCATTTAAGGATTCCAAGATCAAAGGCTAATATTTCAGTTGAAACATTGAATAAGTCTAATGCTGGATTGTCAAAAGGAGTAGCAAATTTGAAAATTCGTTCTTGTGTAGATCATGACTATGTTATCAGTACAAGAGATTATGTCTTTCCTACCATTTGCTCTAAACTGCCAATGGAATTTATTGATGATGATAAGTCATATTTCAATTCTTTTAAACCTTTAGCTGATCCCAACTTTAGCACGCCGTCCCATATCGATATCTTATTTGGTTGCGAACACCTATTCCACGCATTGACTGACTTTAGCACATATGGAGAATACCCTTGTCGCGCGAAACAATCGTTTTGGCTGGATTATGGGGGGACGCTTTAAATTGGCTGATCCAACTACCCTTACCAATGATCACTTAAATTGGTTACATGTTCAGTTAAAGAACGACTTGTTAGAATGGGCCAGTATAGAGAACTTGCTCTAGAGGTTTTGGGAAACTGAGGAAATTACTGCCAAGCCAAACCTGAATGATGAGGAAATGAAGTCCGTGAATTTATTCAATGAAAATTTAATATATACAGGTAACCGTATATCAATCACGCTGCCATTCCTCCAGCGCACACCAAACCTTGGTGACAGCTTTCCGCAAGCACTCCGAAGGTTTTATTTGCTTGATAAAAGATTGATAGCAGATCCGCTGCTCAGAGAACCGTATACTCATTTTGTGAATGATTACCTGGCATAAGGAAATTATTCCTGACCGAGAAATCGCGAAACATTCCAACCAATTATTTTGTCTTCCACACCACTCAGTTTTCAAAACATCCAGTAGCACTAACAAGGTCCAAGTAGTGTTCGATGCGTCCGCTAAGTCCACGTCCAGAGAATCATTGAACGACAATCTTGTAGTAGACCCTACCTACTATTCAAGATAATCTAATTGACATCCTAATCCGATTCCGCAAGTATAGATTTGTTCTATCAGCTGACATTGAAAAGATGTTCCGCCAAATCCTTATCCACCCAAATGATCGAGGTTACCAGAGGATCATTTGGCGTGAAAACCTATGCTCCAAAATCCAGCACTTCCGCCTGAATACAGTCACTTATGGTACTAGTCCCGCACCGTTTCTGGCTACACAGTCACCCCATTATCTTGCAGATAGACTTGCGAGCGAATATCCAATTGGCTCCGAAATCCTAGAACGGGACCTGATGTCATGTGGAGAAACGTTGGAAGCAGCTTTACAGCTGCAACATGAAATCATATGTTTGCTCAATCAAGGAGGATTTAACCTACGTAAGTGGTCCGCAAACCACTCCGCCTTATTAGGTAACATTCCAGTTGAAAACAGAGAACTATCCTCTTAGGAAATAACCGATGTTTCCAAATCAATATCTGTTCTAAGCATAAAATATGATCCAATTCAAGATAATATTTTCTTTCGACTATCTTTACCCACGACAACCAAATTCTCAAAGCGGTCATTTTTATCCGAGACCTCCCGAATTTTTGACCCTTTAGGCGTATTGTCACCGGTAACTATTAGTTTAAAAATTATGTTCCAGTCGCTTTGGGTTAAGGGCATTGGCTGGGATGATGAGCTCCCTCGAGATATTGCTGAGGAATGGTGTCTCATTCGTAATCAACTTAACAATTTAACCAATTTGAAGTTCCCACGATGGATATATGCAACTGAAACCCTGGAACTTCATGGATTCCGAGGTGGCTTCCGTCAATGTTCTCGATTCCACGTTTAGAACTAAATGCTGCGACCCTTCTAGTTCGGCTTATAGCATTAGTCCAAAAATCGTTATGCCTGTCAAATCACCCCAAAATGTATATTACGCTATATTGGGTATCTAAACCACCCAATGCATGGAAAACATATATAGCAAACCGCACGTCCAAGATTCTTACCTGTGCAAATCGTAGCCAGTGGCGTCATGTGTCCTCAAAATCCAGCTGATTTCGCCACAAGGGGTATTTCGCTGAAAGAATTTTGCCAACACAAGTTTTGGTTTAATGGTCCCGAATTCCTGCTTGATCCTACCTTTAACTCTAATGGTGAAAATATCGAACTTCAATAACCTTCGACCGAACCTAAAAAATTCAGTTGCCAGCTTGCAGCAACACAGATACGTGGATACAACATACCGAAAATTGGCACGAACAATAGCATGTCTGCTAAGATTCTGCAGAAATTTGAAATTGGAACCTCATCGGCGCTTGTGAAACTCATTGGGAGTGTCTGAGATACAGGAGACGGAGTTTGTAATATTTCGAGATATCCAGGAAAATCCATTAAATTCTAATTTAATTTCTTTTTTTTTCATTTTTGGACGGCCACAGGCCAATGCAAGTTGGAGGAAGACTGGAGCACTCAAGCATCCCGTTATATTGCCGGCAGGTCATTCAATAGTCGAGCAAATGGTGCAACAACTGCACATTAAGCACTTGCATAGTGGACCGAAGCTAGTTATGAGCATCATCGCCCAAAGATTGTTAATTCCTCGAGCCAGAAATCTAATAAAACGCATAATTCATCAATGCGTCATTTGCCAGCAACACCGGGGTGAGGCTCAGCAACAGCTTATGGGTCAATTGCCATCTTGTCGAGTAACCGCTACCGCTAGAGCATTCTTACAAACTGGCATCGATCTGGCGTGTTCATTCACCCTTAAAACACATCGCTCCCGAGAAAGTAAAACCTACAAGTCCTACATAGTCATCTTCGTATGTATGGCAACAAAGGCCACAACCCTAAATTTAGTCACGGTTATGAGAACCGACAGTCTCCTAGCAGCCTTAAAGCGATTTTGCACCGTTCGAGGAATCCCTACCGATATATATTGTGACAACCTCACAAATTTAGTGGAGGCTAAACGGGAACTAGCTGGATTTTATGCGGAGTACCTAAACCAAGCGGCAAAAGCAAATGTAATCAGTTGGTGCACGGGCGAAAAATACAATGGCATTTTATTCCCCCTGCGGCTCCTACATTCGGTTGGTTATGGGAAGCCATCGTAAAGGCAGCCAAATTTCATCTACGCCGTGTGATTGGAGACATCGTACTCATCTACGAAGAGTACATCACCCTTATGAAACAAATAGAGGTCCTACTTAATTCCCGGACTCTACAGGACCTTCATGATGGCGACTGCAATCCCCTGACACCCGGCCATTTTTTAATTGGCCAACCAATAACCCATATACCAGAACCCGACCTTACAACAATAAAGCTTAATCGGTTAAGTAGATGGCAATTAATACAGTCTCTGTTATAATGCAATATTACTAATGTAATATTGTTGCAACCCCTACGTATTCGATAGTGCGTTTAATACTTAATATGTAATGTGTAATGCCATCTATTGGCAATTCATTTGTTATATAGAGAACTCTCCGTAGTAGTATTTCTTCTCATGTAACCACCAAGCGGTAAACAGCAATTTTTATTATTATCATCATTCACGGAAAAAATTAAAATAAATTGATAAAACTAGAATCAATTTTGCCAATTTGTACACAGATAAATTGGATCAACATAAAAAAATCAATAAAATAACATTGATAATATTCTAAGTTTATAAGACCATATTGGGGTGACATCTAGTATCTTTATCAAACATTATACTTTTGCAAAAATTTCAAAAGATGGCAGGACGAGTGTTTAAAAATTATACAAATTAAAAAATGTTACGTAAATATATTCCCAATTTCCCTATTTCCATTTATAGATTAGTGGGCTTGCACGTCACAAGCTGAGCCAATTAAATTTTCCTACTTTTGCTTCCAAGTCATACACAACATATATCTAATGATACTCGTACCTTTGTATCAAATATTTTTTATATAAATCTATTCCGACTTCTCTAGAAATATAATAAGCGCAGCTGCTTTGTTAGAAGATAAATTTTGCATCTGCCAATAAAACGTTTGTACATGTACATGAAATGTAGCAGAAAAGCATTCCTTTCGTGTATTGCCAAACGATTTCGAAATAGCATATACATTTCAATGTACGAGTACGGCCACCTACACAAAGCCACAGTAAAAATTAATTTTTTTTAGACAAATTACTGTACTGTGGAAAGGCAATGACAGCATGTGTGGAAATTTCCATGAAATGAATAATAAAATCCAAACGGAAATATTTATTCATTTTTTATACACTCAGTTCGTAGAAAGTTTATAAACTATTTTTGTATTTCAGCAGAATCATTAGGCCAAGCAAACTACAATCCAAAATAGTTAATAAGTCAGACATAATTAAACTGTTACCAAACTTATATTTTTAAATTGAAGTCTGTCCGGCCAATTTATTTTATAGTTTCTAACTTACACGACTTTATTGACTTACGTAAGTTCTCAAAGTCATATTAGGAAAAGTCGCGACAACCTTTTCACCCCTCTTTTGATTTGTGGTAATTTTGGTGGTGGCGTACAGCCGCGCAATAATATAAGAAACACAAATACGAGAATGTAATAAAAGTACTTTCAAATCAACAAAGCAAAAACTGGAAGAAGTAATAAAGTTAAAGAATTTTCCTCTTTTTTGGTGCCGATGTTCTTTTCAATTTAATGTTCGATTTTATTACTTTTCCATGAATTTTTACAATTGATTTCGTTCGAAAGGCTCTTCTAGATAGGTACAGTTGAATGGAAAATTATGGTCACACAAATTATTAGAATTGTTATTATCTGAATTGGCGACCATGATGATGGTGATGATGATTATGATTATTGTTATGATGATAATAATCATCTATGATGAGATGGTATACATGGCAGAATATATTGTTACTGGTACATTCAACTTTTCAACAAAAACAAACAAAAATCGAAATTTAATTTATTACGAAAGTGAAAAGAAATGTAATTTTCTTTTCATTTGTTGTTGTTGTTGTTGTTGTTGTTGTTGCTGGGTGGCTGCCGAAAGATTAATTTTCATCGCAACAACATGTACTTATGTATATCTGTAGCTGCTGTACAGAGAAGAAAAGTAATTAAAAAACAATATTTTCTCTCAAATGGATAAAATTGATCCAAATTTTTCTACCGAGACGAAACTGAGGCGGACGAAAAGCGAGAGATGGAACTCAAAATTAATTAGCTGGAATGTAATTAAATTCATATTTAGCGTTTGTATTGTATGTGTGATTATATAAGAAGTGTGTCGGCAAGCTCAAAATGTGGACTTTGACCTTTTTTTTATTTTGCATTGTTAAAATAGAGTTCATATGTCGAAATGTTTCTCAAGGAGGTTTATAATTATACAGACTGTTTTAGTGGATCATACAAACAAATACAAAATCCCAGAATTCAACCGAATCCAAAATTCCGGAAATTTAATTCCCGGGTTTCTAAGTCCCGGATCCTTAAAAATTCTAGATTTCATGATATCGATTTTAAAAAGAATTACTTCTGTTTTGGTGTGGTATTTTTAGGCATGTGCTTGGTGATTAGAACTCGATTACTAACTATTTATATGGCTGTTATAACAACAACACTTATGCTATAAAATTATGACATTGAAAATATCAATTTTTCCATATACATGAACATCCGTTAAATACTGATGACATGGAATAAATTTATCAAATTTGTGATTTGACCAAAATACCGTCGAACATTGCTCCTTCGAGAAAAAAGAATCACGCGGCACAACAACAACAAGAATTTATAATGAAGAAATTACTAAAAGAACAAAGTTATCTGGGCGAACAGATACAAAAACTAATCCCAAATATAAGAAAGAATCCAGCTGCCCGGAAAACAAAGGCCCACCTGAAAAAATGAAGAGAAGAAGTCGCGGATATCTAAACAAGATACAAAGAAAACGACAAGCTATTAATTAACTACGAAGGTATAGACAACTTGCCTTACATAGAAGAACATAAACATATAAAACGTGCTTGTGATAGCATAAGAGCTGATATCAACTATAAGCCGGAAGCTGTCGCAACAACTCCAACTACAAAAGCAGCAGCCTGAACCAACAACCTCACTCTTTTTGCTTTTTTTCGCTCTTCCATTTTTATATCTTCTCTTTTCGAAAAGGCCTACTCTAACTCCATCTTTCCTTGAGCATCACCATTTACTATAATTCTCACTACACTTATTTTAGCACAATTGCTGGGTTACTCATCACACACCATACAAATCAACAGCTGTCAAATTTTAAGCAAAAAAATAATTTGACAGAATCGCATTAGATTTGACATATCGGTTATTTTGGTTCTGGCAACACTAATGTCATTCTTTCTTTGACAGAAACTCAGTATATTATTTCTAGTTGACGAGATGTGTCGCTTAACGCTTCAACAAAAGTGGGAAATGTTGGAAATTTACTCCCACAACAAAGACAATTGGTTCGAAATCGCAAGAAAATGTCGTACAAAATTTGGTCAAAACATGGGACTCACACCCAACGGTATCAAGGCTACCTAGTCGACAATCCAACGCGTATCCATGCTCGCCGTGTTCGTTCAGCCGAAAATATCGCCGCGGTGGCCGAAAATGTGCGCCAACGGCCGAGAACATCAATTCGTCATCGTGCATGGGAAATGAATATCAGCCGGTCTTCCATGCAACGAATTCTGCATAAAGATCGTGGTTTCTGGCCCTATAAAGTTCAATTAGTCCAGCAGCCTCGTGACCATCCGCTTCGATATCGATTCGCTGTGTGGGCCTGCGACAAACTCGAAATTGGTGAGAATTTTGCTCATAAAATCATCTTTTCGGGCGAGGCGCATTTCCATCTCGGTGGGTTCTTAATCAAATAAAAATGCCGCATTTGGGGATCGAAAAATTCACAAGGATATGTGGAGAAGCCAATGCATCTATTGCGCGTTACTGTTTGGTGTGGCTTGTTGCGTGGCGCCATTATTTGGCCGTATTTTTTCGAAGATGAGGCCGGCGCGACCGTTACGGCCAACGGAATCAACTACCGCCACATGCTTACATGTATTTTGTGGCTATATCTTGAAGATATTGGTTTGGACGACCTTTGTTTATAGCAAGATGGTGCGCCATGCCACACATCGGGCGTTACAATAGCGAAACTGCGTCAAAAATTCGATGGCCGCATTATCAGTCGAAATGGTGACGTGAATTTGCCGGCAAAGAGCTGTGATTTGACGCCTTTGGATTTTTATTTGTGGGGTGCCATGAAGGACGAGTGTTATACAGACAATTCACAAACAATAGAGCATTTGAAAGCCAATACTGAAGCAACCATTGTCGAAATAGATCCGCACACAATCCATAATGTGCTCAGAAATTAGACCGATCGAATGGAATACGCCAAGGCCAGCCGCGGCTCCCATTTGAATGGAATCATTTTCCATAAATAACCAGGAGTATTGTAGGTACTTTCAAACGAAAAACATATTTTTAAATCTGAATTTCTTATTGCGACACCCTTTATAAGTTTATCTATATTTGTGTTTTTTTGTTTGTTTGTGGTGTCAATGACTTCTAATGGAACTGCATGAACTGCGGGCTCACAATGGAAAAAACGTCCCCTTAAAGTGGAATGAGGTGCAATGCGATACACCCAGCACATCCAGCAGCGTGAGTCATTGGAACGGAAAATGAATAGGAGTATGAAATTAAACGGTCAGACAATCTTAGGGCACGGATTGCATGCACACGCTTTGTATTACCTAACACGACCAAGCGGCCAACACATATTTGAAACGATTGTTCCACTAAGCTTCAACGAAAACAATGGTTTCATAATTAGCTGAAACTCAATGCCTTAGTTTAGACATGGTTGAGTTATACTTACCGTGTAGTTGCGTCATAAAAGTTTTCGCCAGAATGTATGTTATTTTGTATATACCCAGCCACATATATTCTTTTGTTTGTTAGGTATTTTACTTCCGTTAAAAATACTGATCAAGAGATACTTTTATATTTCGTTTCACCAGTTTATTATTTTTAGAGGTCCATTTTGCTCGAGGGCGCCAAAATATTTCAAATCTCCATTTTTGTGTATAATCGTGTGGCTACGATTATTTGCCGAACCCAACTACTGAGCCTGAATTTGATCGTTGTTAAATTTTTTTGATGGTGCCAATGGCTTTATTCTAGAATCTTTCTACATAAGAGACTAACGAGAAGTGTTCAAATCTTAATTTAATTACATTTTTCAAGTTTTAACCAATGTTAATACTTAATGTTAGTGTTCACAATTTAATTTAGATCCTACTTATAAGCGTAATCTGCACATTTAATGATTTTACAGGTTCATTAGTCCGAGTGGATCAGCTCTTCTCAGTCGTTTAAATCGCGGCTGTTTTGGTGTATCCCGGGCCAATTCGTTGGGATGTCTCCGATGTTTTGAGTATAGTCTTTCAAACTGAATTCCTGCATTTTTCTTTAACGGCTTTAATACCAAGGTCGTCGTGTATGTTAGTATTTCGGATATACGAGGGCGGAGTGAGAAGTCTGGTAAAAATGAAACAAGCAATAATATTTTCGGCAAAAAAAATTTATTTTTCAACGTAGTCGCCTTTTAACTCGATACACTTAGTCCAATGATTTTCCAATTTTTCGGTCCCTTCCGAATAATACGATTTCTCCAACCCTTCAAAATAATCGTTTGTTGCATCGATGATCTCCCCATTAGAGCCGAATCTCTTTCCGCCGAGCCATTTCTTCAAGTTCGAAACAGAAAATAGTCGCAGGGGGCTAAGGCTGGATAATATGGCGGATGTGGAAGCAATTCGAAGCGTAATTCATGGATTTTGGCCATGGCAACTACACACATGTGCACCCGTGCATTGTCTTGATGGAAGAGAACTTTTTTCTTACCGACCAAATGGCATAGCGGTTAAAGCTTTGGCGTTTGGATCGGGAGGTATCGGGTTCGAATCCCGATAGGGGCAGGATGCAAAGGGAATTTTCATCAACAAATTACGATTTAGTATGAGAAGGAACACATCTATGACCCCCTGTCGAGGTGCGGGGCTCATGCGTCGACCCATCTTCCATGCCAGTATAGGCTGGCATTGAGCTATGCAATGTGCAGATGGTAATAAAAACGGACCTATATCCGTACGTCCTCGAATTGGCCAATACAGGCGTAAAGGTAAGGACGTAAATAAGCGAACCGCGAAAGAGTTGGGAGAGCCTCGGCTTCAGAACAGATCAGAGAAAAGAAAAAAAAACTTGTTTCTTCGTCAATTGCGATCGTTTTTCTTTCAAAACGTCGTTGAAACGGTCCAATAACTTGCAGTAATATTCGCCGTTGACTGTTCTCTCCTTTTGAAGTTAATCGATGTGGATTATGTCACGTGCATCCCAAAAAATTGAGGCCATGGCCTTGTTGGCCCATAAAACCGCCTTAGGCGCAGATTCGCCAGTATAAATCCACTGTTTAGACTGTTCTTTGGTCTCCGGTGTATAGTGATGGATCCATGTTTCATCGACGGTTAATCGGTGGATTGGATTTTGTAGGCCTCTAGGTTTTTTGTTGCCTGCCACAAATAATAATCAGTCTTCTCTGTTGCCGAGAGTTCACTTAAATAATTCTGGACCCATTGGTTTTCTTCCTCCTGCAGTGCAATTTTTAGATCGATTTAATTTGCATTTCAACAATGGTGATTTTGTTTGTTGCCATTGCCGTCGAATTTTCCGCTTTTCCTGGATTAGTTGCTGGATATTATGTGATAATTTATTAATTTTTTCAGAATTGTTGTTGATTTGTTGTTGATCCTTTTCAGCTGATATTTCCAGTGCCTCTTTTAGCTTTTCTGCAGCCCCATCAGAATTTGCTGGTGTTTTTAGCGGGATATCAAAATGACAATTTTGTTCGACCAGTCTCCTATATTGATTCCAATCAGTTCGTTTATTTTTCAGACGTTTCGGTGATTCCGATTTTAAGATAACAGTACTCATTGTTGCTATTATCGATGAATGATCAGACGACAGATCACAGCAATCGGTGGCCTTAACATACGTACGCGCAATGCCTTTGGTTACGCAGAAATCAATTAGATCAGGTACTTTCTTTTTATACGTGGGCCAGTAAGTAGGATGGCCGGTAGATAAAAAATCCAGAGACTGTTCCTCTATAGCTGCGCTAGGCGCTTAAGCGTTGTTAGTCTTCAACACCATGGCGTTTGGCGTTGTAATCATCCTCGCAAGAAATTTATTACCCAGATGACCAAAATAATCAAGAAACTGCAATTTTTTATAGCGTGCTTTGGAGTGCAGTACACTGCGTGTATCACACAATTTCCTGACCCTTCTTGCAGAAAGATGCTCGATGATTGGATATGATCTTTCTCATATTTCATAAGTTCTTAATGGTGTAGTCTTCTCTTAATCAATACAGCAGTGCCGCCGTGTGCTTTGCCATTCGGACGCTTTGTGTCATAAATAGAGTACCCATTAATTTTGAAGTAGTTCTTGTTGGTGCAACGTGTTGCAGATATTAACATTAATATCAATTGTTATCAATATTATGCGCAATGAGTAATGCTTGAACCTTTGCTCTATGCTGCGCTTGGCCGTAAGGAGAGTCATTTTTGATTTTTAACAACTATCTGCATCAGCGTGTTCATAGTTTGCATTATTAGATCCATAGTTCTCTCCATCATTGCCATAAAGCTTTGCATCGTACCCGATAGCCACCTTTGGAACGGCGCCCTTAAGTGCACTTGCTTACGAAACCCCATGATGCACACTACTGTTTTCATTTATATTTTACTTTCCATTTTGAACTTTAGCTTGTGAATGTAATTTAAGCAATCGGTGCTAAAGTTGGTAATAATTTTCGAATTATACGAGCTTAAGTCGAGTGGCCAAAATATTCAACTGTTCGCGCAATGACAATTTCGATTCTTGAATGTTTCGAGATTAGTGTTATATCACCGAAATGTTACTAATCGTTAAATGGTACCAATCGTTAAATCTGGCAGATAATGAAGTGGCAAAGACGACTAACTGGTTTATCAGATCGCGGTTATATTTTGGAGATTGGAATTAGATTATTGTAGAATAAAACTATAAAATTTTTGTTATCACTATAGTCAATTGATTATGCTGGTTTATTACCAACACATTCGTACGCACTAATTAAAACTTTGAATAGAAGTACTGGGTGCGTAACGTGGCGTATATAATGCGCTTAACAACGGAAGTTATGAAAAGTTTATTTGAGGCTTAGTGGAATGGACGTACGTAGATAAAACGAAAAATTCATTTGAAACGAGCATCGACTAAACAATTGCAATACAGATTTGGATTGGACGCGCACTTTACACACGAAAACGGTACGAGTTATATTATTTTTTCTCTATTGAGCCATCAAATCAAACCCTTTGTCAGTAATTCATCGCGCATGGACGAGTCGCTATCTGTGTTTCTTCAAAATGAGGCCACATTCGCAATGAAAAATTTTGTTTGGTAAACGACTAAAAAAATTTTTGCTCTGTAATTTTTCTTAAGAAGAACAACATACAAATAATATGTCTTTTCGGTGGCCGGTATGGCGTTCGAACGATGTTAGAGCATCAAGTACGAGTACATACTATATATGAAAATTATATAGGATTTATTACGCGCCCCAATTTCTTCCTATATGAACAAAGACAACATTATTCTATAATTTTTTATCACATATTTGTACATATATGTGATTCAAAATAATGAGAAATACCGGTGACTTGTCGTAAATATTTCGCTTAAGACATTGTCGTGAAATAAGAAAAGTATATGACATGTCTACCACTTGCCGTCGAACGTTGAGTTGCATTGTACGGGACATTTCGAGCCAACATACAATCAAAAAACGATACGAAGATATTTTTTTCTTTTTCATACACATTTAGCAATAATGTAAGAAATAGAAACGTATGGCTTTCAAAAAAAAAAAATATTCAGATGAATGTTGACAAATTTCCTTAAAATAATGACGTATTACAATAACAACATTTATTCATTTTCCAAGTCGATTATCACACAGTTTATTGAGTCATATTTTAAACTTTTCTCTATTTTTCTGTAGAAAATTATTACAAAAGCTCATGGTCAATCTAGGCTCTGGTAATAGTAAACGAAACGAAAATTATAAAGAGGCAACCTAAATATGGGGATTCCTCTAAATACATATTATTTCTGAAATCCAAACAAGTATGGTACAAGTAGCACGATGCATTGAGCATCATTCTGCACTATATGCTTTTTCAGCCGGAACCTTATAACTTCCGCCGGAACCTGATAAATTCGGTTAGAACCATATAACAGCCAAATCAACTATGACTCAAGTCACACGGTACATTGTGCATCATGCGCTTTTTCAGCCGAAACCATATAATGCTAGCCAGAACCTGATAAAGGTTTTCGGGCAACTATAGCTCAATATTGTGTCAATATTGAAAGAATTTGAGATAAATGTGGGACTAAACTCGAAAGAAAGTTGTCATTGCTTTCAACAGACATTAATTTAATGAACTGGATTTGAAAAATGTGAGCAACTCAATAAAGATAAATATTCGGGAATATTACTGTAGCTGTGTCAGCTTACATAATGTAAATAAAGTATATAATGGTGTAATAACACGTGAGGTCGAGCCGCTAGATCCACTAGAAAAACAGCAGAAGGTTCCTATACGCGGCATAACGAGATCGCTGTATATAGGTGATAAATTGTTCAATTTGCGCGGTGTAATTGAGTACGCTAATTGAAATGAGCATTTCACTGCACATGCACTTAGAACCGGTGACATATGGAAAACTTACGACGATATGCAAAAAGTCGAGACCAACACCAATACTTCACGAAAAATGCTTGCCTACATGTTGTTATATTTAGAAGAACCCAAACCAAACAAATTTCTTCTCTAAGCGATGAAATATAAAACATAGTCAATAAATTATTAGAAAATAAAATATTATTGTTGATGTTGGTAGTATTGTTTAAAATTTTAGCGGATCAGGAATTATAATGTGCCCAAATAATTCCAGTTGGGATTTTAGCTAGTTCACAATGATTGTCAACCATGCTTATTGTTTATTGCTTCGTATGGTTCATACCGACTTCATATGGTTCCGGCTGGCTTTGCGGGTTCTGGTTGGGTTGATATTGTAGTGCATAACGTTTTCATCGTTCCGGAAACCTCATATGTTGCGCTATCATCCAAACTGCACTGCAACCATTGTGCAAGGTCCAAAATTATTTTTGTGACATTATATGGTTCGGCTGCAAAATCATATAGTGCACAATGATGCACGATGCATCGTGCTACTTGTGTCACAGTTGGTTTGACTGTAGTATGGTTCTGACTGGTTTTATCAGGTTCTGGCTGGAATTATAAGGTTCCGGTTGAAAAAGCGCATAGTGCATAATAATGCACATGAATGCATTGTGGCAAGGCCTACAAGTTTATGATGGATCAACATCTTCGAAACCGAAACGGAGACCTTGGACCACCTCTATTTTTTTTGTTCTCAGCAATTTCAAACTCTCTAATGGTTCAGAAAAGAACGCTCTCAACGACTGCAACCTAGCCGGCTGCAAAATGCTGTGCTGGATCATCCGTTAGAGAGTCGGTGGCAAATTTTCAGAATTGTTATCTCGAAATTTGTTACAGTGGCGCCCAAACGGCATGTGGCTATAAATTTTCTGTGGCTATAAATGATGTAGTTAATTTTTTTACTGTTCTTTTTGTTTGGTACTAAGCATTTATTCTGTCCACGCGTGCATTCTGATTTTAATGTCAGATGTACCAATAATAATCACCGTATTGATTTTGCTTTTTAACATTTTTTTTATTAATTACGTTTTTTTTTTTTTTTTTTTTTTATTTTTATTTTTATTTTTTTTTATTTTTTTTTTTTTTTTTTTTTTTTTTTTATTGGTAACTATGCGATCTGTTTTGGGGCTCAAGGCTCACCCTGCTCTTCCGCGGTTATGCTTTTAACGTCCTTACTTTACGCCTTGCGGCCAACTCGAGGACGTACGGCTATAGGACCGATTTAAGACCATCTGCACATTGCAAGCTCCATGCCAGCCTATACCAGCATGGAAGATGGGTCGGCCCATGAGTTTTGCACACCGACAGGGGGTCATAGATGTGTTACATTTCACCACAGATCGAAATCTGTTGATGAAATTTCACTTTGCATCCTGCCCCTATCGGGATTCGAACCCGGTACCTCCCGATCCAAACGCCAAAGCTTTAACCACTGTGCCATTTGGTCGGTACGTTATTTTCATTTTTAATCTTTAAAGAGCTTACTGTTAAATAATTATTGACTCCATTCTAAAAATGTTCTAATTTGTTTTTTGCCAAAGATTCAGTAACTACATAATTGTATGCTTTTAGTTTTTTTTCTCAGCCTAAACAAACGCACCAGTTTTCTGCACGCATATTTTTACAAAGGGCTTATCCCAGCTGGCCTTAGCAGCTGTTTGTAGTATTTTTTGTAGATATAAATGCTTCAATGAAAACTGTTTTGTGATACAGGTTTTGTTGATAATATATATCAATCGAAAATTAAGTTAAATCATTATTTAATTAATTTGTTTAGTATCATAATTAGTTCTTCGAAGTCTCTTCCGTGGTATACACCTGAAATTTAATCTTTTTCATTTTATTCGACATTATAAACACAGGATGAATCCAAACTACTTAAGTATTGATGAATTGGAAATAGAATATGTTGTTCGAAATATTTCCGGCTCGTTTATGGAGCAAATATCCTTACTTAAAAATTCCTTAAAGCTAGAATCTGAAGGAAGTCACCAAAACGAGAATTTAATTTATGATCAAATAAATTGAAAGAACTGAAACGGCAAGTTACTGATTTTGGAGAAATTGACGAGAATCAACACCAAGATAAATTGAAAATTTTGCTTTCGCAAATACTTCACATAACTGGACGGTTTCAGCGTCTTGGTCAATCCTTTCCAACTTATCGTGAACAGTGCAGTCTGCTATTGAGTTCTTGTGATAAACTTTTAGAAGTTCTAAGCGGTCTTATGGAGTCCAAATTAATCTTAAATGATTTCGAACAATCTGTTTCCGAAGCCTTGCCGGCTTCGTCTCCTGCGAGGTCTTATGTCACGAGCATTGAGTTGACCGATTCTGAGACGAAAGAAATCACGATCATAACGTCAAAACCACCATCAAGTAAAATCGTAGATACAGGAATTAAATCACTTCCATTTTCGAATATGCCTCTTAATCAAACCGGAACCTCGTCAGGCTTGCAAACGAAAGTTAAATTGTCGGAAAATACGCACCTAACAAAATTGGTTGCGCCGTCCGATATTGAGAACCCGAGAATATCACCAACCATTTCGAAAGTCGGTGAAAATCCTGTATCTGCAGAAGAATTAGCTCTATTCATTAATTTGGCACGTAGTATTTCCCTTGGTGGTAGTGTAGTACCTATCCCTAATCAGTCCGACCATATAAATCAAATTAAAGTCAGTATCCCGGAAGACACTGGCCCGAGTAAAAATAACCTTCCGAATATTTGCGACAATCTCTTTCCGGGTCAAATACCCGAGAGATCATTAAATTCCAACGAAAATTCGGGCCCGCTTTTGCCAATCCACAGGTGGAATATTATTTTTAACGGAACACCTGTGGGATCGCCCATCGATCTATTTTTATATTGCGTAGTACATTTAGCCAGATCCAATAGAATCCGATTTAGCAAGTTGGTAAATGATTTACACATTTTATTGCGAAAAAATTTATTAGAGTGGTTCTCATTTGATCCAGGACATGCGTAGTAGATTCCAAGACAGAAAGACACACTTTGAAATTCGACAGTCAATCGTTGCCAGAAAACAAAAATTCCGCGAGAGCTTCCTCGAATTCTACTCTGCGATTTTAGATGCAACTTTATTGCTTAACCAACCATTGCCTGAATCGGAAACATTTTTCATATTGACATAGTAGGGCGAAAAATTTCAATACGCGTAAACAATTATCCGGGACCATCTCGTAAACATGTCCAGGAATTACAAGTGACCTCAAATTCACTAATTGATTCTAACTGGCGCACACCACCTGAAGCTTCTATTAGTACGGTTAATGCGATAAATGACGTTACAACTAATGCTTATGTTGATAATAGACACTGCAGAAGATCAGTGTCTCCCGAAGTGAATGCTATTTATTTGTTCCGTTAGTGAGAATTCTCGATCGAGCGCTCATTTGCAAAAGTCTTCGCAAAATAATTCGCAATTTCGGTTTAACAATCAACCGCTGTGACTCCGAAATGTGGCAAATTCCAGTTCTGTGAAATATTGTTATGGATGCGGTGCTCCCAATGTGGTTAAACCGTATTGTCGCACTTGTAATCCTGCTATGGCGGGAAACCAACAAACGGAAATGAAAGTGCCTTAAGGTCATTGTTCCCAACGAGCATCCAGGAAGCAATCTGTAGAACAAGCCACGAATACTTGTCCGGAACTTTACCGCCGGCATACATAACTTACTTAGACTGTAATAATTCTAACTATTCACGTCGTGTTTGCCAACTAGACATTCCATCAACATTCATGTGCACTTCTACAAAGTCAACTCCTAAAACCACCCGACACCTCCGTAGATTCCTTGGGATGGCTGGGTGGTATCATCGATTTATTTCTAACTTTGCCACTGTTTGTTCACCTTTAACTGATCTTCTCAAGCCCAACCAGAAGTTAGCATGGAAAGTTGAAGCTCAAACTGCGTTGAATCCCTTAAAATTGCCTTAACATCTGCGCCGGTACTTCGAAACACTGGCTTTAATAGGCACGTTTACATCCAATGTGATGCCAGCTTTAGTGGGATTGGAAGTGTTTTATTTCAGCATCTTGATGATGGCACTTGATAACGTAGGTATTGCGTAACAGAACTTGAATGCTTGTCCGCGGTAATGAGTGCCAAAAAGTTCAGGCCATATGTGGAGGGGTATTCTTTCACTATCATCACCGACCACTCAAGTCTTCGTTGGTTAATGGACCAACGGGATTTATCTGGCAGGCTTGCGAGATGAAGTATGAAGCTGCGGGGCTTTAATTTTAATATAGAGTACCGTAAGAGGTCTTTAAACGTTGTTCCGGATGCGTTATCCAAGATCCATCTCGAAGCCATTAACAAACATGGTATGGTCGATGATGATGGCACAAGTTTATCTCCTCTTCATGTGAACTTGGATCACGCACCATTTACCGATGATTCCTACGTTGGCAGAGTTCAGGCTTTACGACAAAATTTAAAAGTAAATACCAATTACAGAGAGATCGACGGCAAACTATATATCTTACTTAACGGGAACACAAACGAAGAATTTGAACTCTCTCGCTGGAAGTTGATGATTCCAGAACCACTAGTCATAAGCCTTCTATGTCTCGGGATGTTCGTGATTACGTCCGCCGTTGTGAAATCTATAAGAAGACTAAACCTCCAAATTACGTCATGCAATCTGAAATGGGAAGTTATCGAAAAATCAACCGACCGTTTCCATCACTATTTATAGACTTTCTGGGTCCATACGCAAGAAGTTCTAATGGAAAGACGTATCTGTTAATCTTGTTAGGCCACTACAGGAAATTTGTTCTGTTGGAACCTGTGAGGAAAGCCACCGCCAAAGATGTCGTAACATTTTTGAAAACGAAAGTTTTTAATCTCTTTGGCGTACCGGAATTTCTGTATTCGGATAACGGGAAGCAATTCCACTCGAATTTATTAGGCGACTTTTTAAAATTCTATGGTATTGTACAGCAGTTCACAGCCAAGTACTCCCTGCAATCAAATGCGTCAGAGAGAGTAAATCGCACAATAATCTCAGCGATTCATGACTATATCGCTGATAATCATAGGCATTGGGATATCTATATACACGAAATTGGCTCTGCTTTGCATAATGTTTGCCATTCGTCGACGGGATTTTCTCCCTATTTTCTGACTTTCGGACAGCACATGGTAAATCATGGGTCTTCATATCGTTTAATTTACTAAACGATCCATCTTAAAAATGCTTATCCTCGCAATGTCACAAATTATAATTTGAGACGTAAACCTCATCAATTCTTTCCTGGTCAACAAGTTTTTGTAAGAAACTTTATTCAAAGCAAAGCTAGTGACAATTTTGTACAAAGTTGGCTCCAAAATTGGTTAAAGCCACTATAATAAGGAAAATTGGAAACGTGTCGTATGAACTATTCGGGTCAAATGGAAGAATCTTAGGTGTATATCACGCGAAGGATCTACGTTGAACTGTTTCAAGGTATACGAGGATATAATTTTTTTCTTGGCTAAATTGCTTTTATATATTCATCATGTACGAGTATGTGTATATTTTACGGTTATTATTAATATCAATTATTGATTATGCCCGACTTTTAGACTATCTCAAGGTGTTGGGTCTGCCCCACGATTTGTGGCAAGGCGCACCAGTTTATGATGGATCAACATCTTCGAAACCGAAACGGAGACCTTGGACCACCTCTATTGTTTTTGTTCACAGTAATTTCAAGCTTTCTAATGGTCCAGAAAAGAACGCCCCCAACGACTGCAACCTAGTCGGCTGCAAAATGCTGTGCTAGATCATCCGTTAGAGAGCCTGTGGCAAATTTCCAGAATTGTTATCTCGAAATTTGTTACAGCATCGTGCTACTTGTGCCTTAATTAGTTTGGCTGTAGAGGGTATAGTTCCGGCTGAATTTGTAAGATGTTTTCCGAAAAATCGTATGTTTCTGGATTTATAAGGTTCCGACTGAAAAATTATATATTGCACAATGATGTACAATGCATCGTGCTACTTGTGCCATATATGGTTTGGCTGATATATAATCCTATCTGGCTTTATCAGGTTCCGGCTAGAATTATAAGGTTCCTGCTGAAAGACGTATAATGCACAATGCATCGTACTACTTGTACCATAGTTAGTTTGGCTTTAGAAAGTGTGGTTCCGGAACAATTTGTAAGGTTTTTTTCCGAAAAATCGTATGTTTATCGATTTATAAGATTCCGGCTGAAAAATTATTTAGTGCACACTGATGCACATAGCATCGTGCTGCTTATGCAATAGTTGATTTGGATATTGTAGCGTTCTAGCTGGCTTTATCAGGTTCTGTCTGAAATTATAAAGTTCCGGCTAAAAATAGCATAGTGCACAATAATACACACAATGCACAATAGTGCACAATAATAGTGCACTTGTGCCATAGTTAGTTTTGCTGTAGAGGGTATGGTTCCGGCTGAATTTGTAAGGTTTTTCCGAAACATCGTATGTTTCTGGATTTATAAGGTTCCGGCTGAAAAATTATATAGTGCACAATGATGCACATAACATCGTGCTACTTATGCAATAGTTGATTTGAATGTTATATCGTCTAGTTGGCTTTATCAGGTTCTGGCTGGAATTATAAGGTTTCGAATAAAAAGCGCATAGTGCATAATAATACACACAATGCACAATAGTGCACAACAATAGTGCACTTGTGCCATAGTTAGTTTTGCTGTAGAGGGTATGGTTCCGGCTGAATTTGTAAGGTTTTTCCGAAAAATCGTATGTTTCTGGATTTATAAGGTTCCGGTCGAAAAATTATATAGTGCACAATGATGCACCATACATCGTGCTACTTGTGTAGCTTGCTTTATCAGGTTCTGACTGGAATTATAAGGTTCCCGCTGAAAAAGCATATATGGCTACTTGTGCCATACTTTTTTGGTTCCGGCTGTTGTGGCGGACACGAACGTTAGTTAAATGAAATAAAGATGGCCACGTAATGTGGAAGCGAGAAATAGTTTAGAGGATTTTCCATTTAGATAATATAAGTGATATTATTTATGAATGCTCCAGCAGGCATGCCCCTGTTTATAAATTTAAATGTTAATGCTATGACATTCATGTTGGCGATCTTGTTAAGTAAATCATTCATCCTGTAGCATCTGATTCGAATTACGTGTCTAAGATTCCTAGAATTCTAATTAAGATTTTCCTTGCGTACTTTTCGAGATCATTTAATTGATACGCTAGTAGTAGTGATTTAACCCATCTTTCTTTAACCGGTTATCTTTCTTTAACCTGTTTTTTGATACAAGCAGAAAGTGCTTTCGTTTAACCTCCACAATTATCATCGGGACTCCCACTTCAGCGACAACGATCCATGTTTTAATGAACTGGTTTGGGATATTTGACTAGTTTAATTGTTTGTCTCTGTAACACAACGAGGTATTTTGTCACTTTAAAAATTATTCAGCCACATTGTGCATTTTAATTAACAAAAATTAAACCAAAAACCGCTGTTGTTCTAGTTAGGTAACCGTTTACCTGTAACAACAATATGCCTGCATTATTAACAACTCAGACCCTCATTAATAAAATATCCTAATTTGTTAACACAATACCTCAAAATTCACCAAAACAAAAAATTGCTAAACATTGCAAATATACAACACCCAACCTCTATTTACTTACATTGAGCGTGGTTGAATAAGGTCAAGGATCATGGATGATGTATTACCCTAGACTTTTGTTATAAATAGTCTGTACAACAAAGTTGCCATTAATCTCTTTGCTGTACAGTGTACACCATTACCATATATTGTGCCGGAAAATACGAGCACAACAAAAAAATATAATAATAATTCGATTTAAATTTCCTCTAAATCTTCCACCATAAGGTGCCCAGAATGTCCACACAGAAAAACAAAACAAAAATACAAAAATACGAACGAAACAAAAAAAAATGTTGGCATTTGCCCAACGGTGAGAATCCCATTCATCATTCAGCAAAATTTTTCTTTTCGTGTTCTTTTATTCTAGGTACTAAGAATAAAAAGTTCTTCGAGATAGAAAATGTCCCCGAAAAAACAAAAATATTTATTATACAAAAGTACCAAAGTATATTATAAACCATTTTAATATCTAATTTTGCCTAAAATTGCATTAGAAATAAAACAAGAAACGGGACAAAAATAAATTTTTAATTTCACCCCGAAAAGAAAATTTACTCTCGCACACACACACACACACACACACACACACACACACACACAAACACATAAAGCAACATATTTTTATCATTCTTTGGTCGTTTGTGTTACACTTGTTCATTTTATAAGAAGAAAAGTAGCCCTGCGGTTGGATTTTTCATTTTTCTTGTTGTTCTCGAGTTTTTCTATTGGCAAAATCTTAAGATGTAAGTAGAACATTTCTGTCGAGGAGAAATAAAAAAACAAGTCGACCAACTTTTTTTTTTCTTGGTTTTTGTGTTACTCTTGCTGTTATTTCTTAAACGTCCTTTTTTTGTGTTCGTTCATTTTTTTATTTTCAAAAGTTTTTCCGATTTTTGTTTTTTGTTTTCCGTGCTTTAAATTTATTGTTTTTCATTTCGCCTTAATGTATACCCGGTATATATAGACTTTATTAAGCATTTAGTAGTTTCCCGTGGTTTTATTACATAATTAATGGTGCCTAGAATCTGTTAAAGAAATTATGACATGAATCAAGAATTAACAATAAAAAAAGCACAAAAAGCTTTAGCGGTTTAAATTAAATTAAAAATGTTTCAAAAAGGCTATACTCATGAACATTGAAAAAAATGGTAAACGAGGTGCGCTGATTTTTAATTAAAATTCGATAAATTTTTTTGTGTTGCCTTGCGTCGCTATGCCTTATACGTAATTACATGTAATGTATCTAGAGCGTCTTTGTTCCTTCAGAACACGACAGCAGAATGAACGACCTCTCACGCCAAGTCAACATTTATTTTACTTTAAGACGTTTTTAGAAACACTTTTTGAAATTAAAATTGTATATCATGTTTCTTGGAACGGTACAATTATAATTCCATGTACAAAATGTTTTTTAATTTTCGTGTACGACAGAAAGATATTCCCGCCCGCGCACCCTTTTATTACCGAATACCAGATTATTATTTATATATGTTGTTTAGCTTCTTTTGCTTGAAGCGATTTTATTTTTCATCATCAGTTGTCTTTCAACACAGAAAGTCAACAATTTTTTTTTTTTTGAAAAGACAGGGGGTGTATGACGTGTAGAAGCTAATTATGTTCAAGGGATTGCTATATAGCGAGCGCAGTACAGCGAATTTTTCAACATGTAAGATTATTAAATTAGTTTTTCTTGGGAATTTCACGTATCGCGATGGTAATTTATTTTTCTTATTGATGATGATTTCAAATGTAGCTTATATGCACTATAAAGTAAAATCCCATCTGGGTAGAGATACAAGAAGCTGGTAGACAACATATTATTAATTTTCTTAGCGTTTCTCATTTCGATGACGAATTATGACTTAGCATGTTTTATTTCTTCTTGGAAGATTGAGTAGAAAGATCATTAGGCCATCATTAGTATAGGCCTCAAATTCCACATCCTGTTAAAACTGGTACTGAAATAAATTCCCCCCGGCCAAAAACACTGTCCACCCTGGGACGAATTTTTTAAATAATCCAGGCTTCCATCAGCTCTTATCCTCCTCTTCGCATCTACGCTGCATGTCGCAAGGAGAATCGGTCCGGGTTCCATTACTTATTTCCCTCCTCGTATATTCCGCTCAGACACCGTCCCACACGCGCATGCCATTTGTTATTAGCCGGACGATTTTCAGATGTATTTCCAATATGGCAGACGACTATCTTCCCTATCACCCATCAAGACGACACGATTTCTGCATGCCTTGCCAACATTGATTTAATTTTTCATTCGTCGATGTTAGTGTGTCCTCGTTCGTGCTTTGACGTGACCATTCACCTGGATCTTCTCGTAACCAATTGCGACCTGTTCACCACAACGGATGGCTGTATAGTAATGAAGGGTCGACTCCACAAGACGCGCAATCGTCGACGCTTGTTGTCGATATAATTCTAATCGGGTTCCATCGGTAGCAGATGGATCTGCTAACGTTTTACAAGCATACACCACCTCTTAGTATGCTTTCTCTGAGGCGTCACTGAACCCATGAACTTCAAGATTCCGATTTGACGAATGATTTATACCGCAGTCGATTCTAAGAGCCTCCAATGATTTCAAACTATATCGTTAGGTGAGTCATTTTTGAGCAATTGATTTTGGGACCGCTTTATTCCACGCAGTATGATTTTCGTCATAATTGTGATAAGAGTGTTGTTCGTTTGGTTGGTGCACGAATATCCGATGGCGACTGATGTTGAATCCAAAACAATTTCTTGAAGGAGGCCAATGTAGCCAGATTGTTTTGAGTGAATTGACCCAGTTTAGCTCAAGTTGTCCCTGATTTTCGCCGAATTCGATTGGTATATCACTGAGAAGTTGCTAACTGTTCGAGGATCAATTCCGCAGTATGAAGCCGCCACATCTGGTCTGAGTAGTTCCAACATTTTCCCCTGGACCTAAATTAAATCCGCACTGTTATCTGAGCCGGTCATCAGGTCGTCGGCATAGAATTCTCTGGATGTGACTTTAACTGCAATTGAGTATTTCTCCTGGTCGTCTCGTGGTAGGTGAATCATAGTGCGAATTGCGAGATAAGGAGCGCTGGCATTACTGTACGTGACGGTGCACAAACAATAGTCTCGAACTGTCTCATCTTGAGAAGGTAACCCATACGATCTGCTGAAAATTTCTGTGTTCAAGTGCCATCAAGATTTGCCGACCCTTCTGTTTGATGTCTGAAATGAAATTAAATTGCTGTTTGCGAAAACGGGATAGTATTTCGAAGACGTTTTGTTGAAGCTTGAGACCAGTGCGAAGCTTCTGGTTGCGTTGCATCACACCGTGCTGAGGAAGATAGCGTGTCTGCCTCGGCGAGTTGTTGTGATCTTCTGTGGCAAACTGGCATTCCATATGTTGTGGTTGCAGAGCTGCATCTTCTCGTGACCTTTCAATCTGTGATGAGTTCTCATTGAATGGCACATTCTTACTCATCGTGCGTTAACTCTCGAGATGAATGAATATCCTCGATTTCCCAAAATGGCCTGAGCGTGTTATTGATGCTGTTATAGTCCCCAATAGTTGCTGTTAACCTATAGATGGCTGATTAATTGTCCTGCGCTCCTCCTTGCCGAAGAGCATATAATCATGAGTTGTATTTTGTGTGAATGGTGAACCGTTATCGCCGCTCACGCAACCATCCTTCTGAAGCATCCCAATGACGTCGACTCCTTTAAAAATATGTTTCTTATTGGGAAGATGGTAATGGAGATTGGCAAGTGCCAATTGTATCAAGTGTGCCCATTGATGCGTGTTAATTGGTTTGGATGGCAGCGTGCCTGTGATCTTATCGATAAGGAGGGCTGTGTCCTAGATGAAAAATGTTGAATCGATTCCGGAGTGTAATACGAATTCGGCAATTAAAACCGACATGGGCGCCTCGTTCGCACAGATTCCACTGATCGTGACTGCGCTTGGACTTCTACTAATCTGATGCAATTTGCTGTACTCTCCGATATGAAATGCACTCTGTCAGAAAGTAACAGGAATTGGTAATTTAAAAAGCTCGCTGAAAGGGATTGTAAAAATTGTTTTGCGGCTAAGTTGGCACAACAGTCCTCTATCTTGATCTGAAGTTCAGGCGCGAACTGTCATTTAGTCTATTTACTGCGCTCTATTTTGACAGTTCATCTCAAGTGTGTTTCCCGATTTTTATAATGAATAAAAATATCGAACAAAGAAAAGAGAAGTCAGCCTCAGGTGAATCAGGTGAATACGGTGGTTTCACCACATTATCGATATTTGTTGAGGTTTTGGCCAGAAATCCGTTGTCCAAACCTGGCATTTTTCGACGAATTTGCTCTCTCAAAAGCCGCACAACGCCCAGATAATATTCTTTATTTGACGTGGTTTTTTCGGTCTCGGCTCAGCTGGAAGGCACCATTTCGAAGCTTGTTGACTGATTTGCAGGTCAAACTCATAAACCCATGTCTCACCACCAGTTATATACTCAGTTTTATGAATGTGGGGTCGGAATCGGCTCATTCTAGCATGTCTTAAGCGACCTTTACGCGATTGAGTTTTTGAAGAAAATTCAGGTCTTTCGGAATTAGTCGGGCGGCAACCCGTTTCATGCCCAAACAATCGTGTACAATGGTATGGTTCCATCACCATTTTGTTCACTTTATTGATGTTAGATTCAGTCGAAGACGTTGATGGCCGAGTGTAGCGAAACAAATCTTCCACTACATCTCGCTCTTTTGAATGTTGAATGCACTGTACTACTCATATGAATTTGTATTTAATAAATGCCTTCTGTAATATTTTCAGCGATTCGGCAGAATTTGAGACAAATTCTTTGTTCGACATTTTTATTCATTATAAAAATCGCAAAATAGGGTACTGTAAACAAACTAAATAACAGATCGTGCTCAAACTTCACGTCAAGATAGAGAACAGTTATGCTAACTTAGCGAGAAGAAAAATCTTTACAATCCCTTTAACCGGGCTTTTTAAATAACCAATTCCCTTTACTTTTTTGACAGAGTGTACATCCGTGAATGGCGATGCGACGTGATTCGTAGTAACCGGAGTTGTGGTCGTCTCGACGGATGATGTTTCGGTATTCGGATTCGAGTTGTGTAATAGGGTGTGGTGTCTTCTGTTGCAAACCCAGCACAAACTGGATTTGTAATTCGAACCAGTGTTCGCTTAAAGCACAACCTCTTTCTTGACAAACTGGACATGTGAAGATGTGAAGCTTGCGAAGTACTCGAGTGCGCGATGAATGTGACGATTTCGGAACCGTGCGACTGTGGTAGATTCGATTCTGGTTTGGTCATGGAAATCATCTCCAGTGCTTGTCAGGAAATTGATCAGATCTTATGGTATGAAGGATATTGTGTTTGGGTTAGTAACATCTTCCAATGCCGATGGGTTTTTAAAACGGTACTTCTAAAACTTTCGGACTGCGGACGGTGTCGGTCGTAGTATCAAGTATCTTGTGCAATCCCACTGTTGCTTCGATTTGTAGTGCAGGCATGGTCCGGAACCTTCGAAGATGGCTGTTGGTGATGAGCCGACGGTGGTTTTATCGATCTCGTAGAATGCGATTTTTCGTAATTGTCGTTGGTGATGCTTATAGATTTGAGCAACGATGCTGCATCTCCAATTAAGATCGTGTTCAGCTACACTAGCGAGTTGGTCAGCTGTTTATGGTTGTGAACGAGGCCGACGAACAAATTCTTAAATTCGATCCAATTCATGTATTCGCCATCGAAACTGGAACCAATTCGAGGCGGCTTTGTATCGACCGACTGCCGTGCGTGAGTTAGCTTGGCGTCAGCTGCGAGTTCCCGATCGTGACTGATATGGTTTTTAAATTTGATACTGCAACGAAGCAATAGTCATCCGCTTGATCGCGATTATAATACTCTCCCTCGAGTTCCTCTGTGCCGCACATGGCCTCAATCTGGTCCAGTACGCTGGGAGCTCCTACCTATTTCTCACTGCTCCACCAACCATCCGGTCCGAAGGACTAAAATTGTACTCGATTTAATTGTGCTTGATACCAAAAATATTTATTAATTGTTTGGGTTCGTTATCCACGTCGTGTTGTTGTTCGATCGGAGGTTGAAGTAAGAAGAAGGTTTTTGACATGGATGTGCCGATTTTGACAGCTGCGAGAAGGTGTTGTCCTATGTTGGGGTTTTATTTAAAACTGTGTTGCCCGACGTTTGATAGATAGCGGAAATTTGTCAGCGGAAAATAAGAGAGGTCGCTACTCGCCACAAGTGGCAGCACCATAACAAAAGAGAATTTATTTTGTTATATAATTACCAGCGGATATTTTTTATTCATTTTGTATCTCGTTTTTCACTAAATAAAACATCCCCGCGGAATAAAATATTAAAAGTGATTCTTAAAATGACAAATTGATTGACCCGGAAGTAAAGGAACTCGGTAAATGGAATCTGAAAATTTAAAAATATTCCGTCTTTCCGCCATTCTTAAAGAATGACGGTGAAATTTGGATAGTAGTATTGATCAAGGATTTTAAAGTAAGTTATGGGCAAAATTCTAGGATCTGTTCATGCTGGACTAAACTTGGCCATTTCATAACTAATCCTTTTGAAAATATAAAATTTTTTAATTATTTATTTTCAGTTTTTGGCCAATATCTACTAGTGGAAGTTTTTGAGATATTTGCCAAAATCTGAAAAAAAAATATATGGCCGCAGAAAATCAAAAAATTATAGTGAAAATTCTAATCCATAGTTTCCCCAAATTTTCCTTGTAGTCTCAGTATGACCTAAGCTGTTAGAAAAACAACCGAAAGTATTGGTTACTAGTGGAAGTTTTTGAGATATTGGCCAAAAACTGAAAATAAATTTATAAACATTTTTAAATTTTAAAAAGGAGTGGTTATGAAATGGCTAAGTTTAGTCCAGCATGATGAGCTCCTAGAATTTTGTCTAAAACTTACTTTAAAATCCCTGATAAATACAACTATCAAAATTTCATCGCTATTCTTTAAGAAATGGCGGAAAGACGGAATATTGTTAAATTTCAAGATTTCATTTACCGAGTTCCTTTACTTCCGAGGTCAACCAATTTGTGATTTTAAAGATCACTTTTAATATTTTATTCCGCTGTGATGTTTTATTTAGTGAAAAAAGAGATACAAAATGAATAAAAAATTTCCACTGGTAATTATATAACAAAATATATATTCTCTTTTGTGATAGTGCTGCCACTTGCGGCGAGTATCGAAATCTCTTATTTTCTGTTGACAAGTTTCCGCTATCTTATACAGCATCCCACCGATAGGTATCACCTGCGACTGTCGTGGATACGTTTCATGATACTGTGGGTGCGTTCCATGAAATATGTATGTCACAGGCGAGAGTGAAATTGCTGGCGACAAAATTCCTTCATCAGATGTAAAAGATAGAAAGTGGCCATAATTTGTTTTAAATTATCACTGTCTTCTATACTTATGAGATGGTCAACAAGAAATCGATTACGTAACTTTAGTTTACGAAAATGTGTTGCAAGGGTGAGTTTAATTTTTTGTTTTCAATTTTAACTAAAACTTACTTAGCGTACTTAGCTTGACAAAAACTTTTTTTTATGATTCAATCTTTACAATCTGATCTGGAGTCAAGCACCCCAACTCTCGCGGCTCGCTGTTCACGTCCACCTTACGCAGTTACCTGTCAAATCGAGGACGTACGGCTAAAGGTCAGATTTACTTACAAACATCTGCACATTGCTTAGCTCCATGACACCCTATAAGTTCCGCGCTCCAACAGGGAGTCATAGTTGTGTTCATTTCCATTTGATAATAACCGATTGATTTCAGGATCTGGATTTATAGGTTTTGCCAATCTCTTGCGGTCTAAATTTCATGTTTCTTGGGCCCACTTTTAGTATGTTATCCTTCTTTACGGTTTTTGTACAGATAAGCTACGTGCTGAATCTGAAGACAGATTATAAAAAGAATATTTCGTGAATTAAATAAAAAAATTCTATCCTTACTGCACACATACATGTAAGAATAAATCGCTTATCCCCTTGTAAATTTTTTTTTTTTTTTGGATTAATGGCACAAAATTTGAACAAGGTTTCTTGTTGTTGTTTGCATCTCTGATTTATCTGCTTTAATCTGTGTCAATAAAAAAAATAAAACCAAAAACAACAACGAGCTTTGTACCATACAATATTACGGATACATATATAAATCTTACAGGATGAATGCAACAAAATCAACATGAGATAAATAGACAAAACAAAATCCGGAAAGATTTGCTTCTTCTTGCAAAACACTCGTTATCGTGTTTAAGATAATAAAATAGAAAACAACAAGACGAGAAAGAAAATGCTTATACGAGTAGAACACAAAATCATATCACCTAAAATAATTTAATTTTTAATTTTGTGCCGAAGCGGGGTGGCGCCAGCTACGTATCACCTGATGCAGTAGTAAATTTTGTAGATATTCTTCTATTCGGCGTTCATGCTGAAATAGTACAAAATCCTAATAGTGCTGTATCGAAGTATACATCATTCTACTTTGTATGAGCGCCTGCCGCCATACTTGGTACATTCGTTCATACATAATACAAGAAAATTTTCAATATAGTAGCTAGAAGATACCTAAGCTAAGTAGGTACATCTCGTGTCTATGTGTACATACCAGACATGTATATATGAATTAATCTGGTACGAGTAGCACCATACACAGATCTACTCGTACCAGTGATGCAGTGGGAAATGAAAGAAAATTTTCTATGTGTACACAATTTATTAAATTAAATTGCCTGAAGATAAATGAAAATAAATATTAAATTTTAATAATAATAAAAATTAGAATACAATAGCAATCCAAAATATTATATAAATTATTTACCAGTAAAATGTTTATTTAATTGACTTTAGAAATTTTCCTATTCTTGTCTTGTCTTAATTTATTGTTTATTATTAATTTCAGATACAAATAAAATCGAACGTCACAAATAAGCTATTGGGTCAAATGTCATTGAATGCAACAACACAATCGGTTGTTATAAATAGTTTGAGTCCGGGTGGACGATATATTGCAAGGGTGGCACCCCTAACCGCTGGTGGTTTAGGACCGTATAGTCCGCCAGCGCCGCTACACATGGATCCATCGTTTATTGCCCGGCCGCCAAAGTGAGTACAATATATATGCTTTACCAAGTTTTGTGCATACTCGTATCTAAATGTAAGGAATTTTGCAAGGAGTTGGTTCCAGCTGCAAAGGGTTGTATAAAGGGGTTAGTAGAAAGAGCAGAATAATGGAGGAGGGAAAAGTCAGTGAGAAATACGTTTGTGTGAAATACTTTGTAAACACTCAATCTCTACATATTATTGATAATAGAACGGAACCTTAAAACATACCTTTACTTAGATTGCAAAATAGATCTATGTGTTACCTTTTTGAAAAACGTCGATTCGATGGCACAACATTTAGAATCGTGTCCAATTTTATAATTTTCTTTTGAAAATAAAATCGAATTGGAAAATTACATATTTAACAGTATGTCTGTTAATTTGGCCCGAAAAAACCGTCCCGAAAATACTTTTTTTGTGGGGTGTTTCCACGTAAAAAAATAATGAAAATGTGAGTTTTATCCCGAAATTATGTTTCTAGCCAGAAAAAATATTTATCAACAAAAAACATCTGATTATCTTCTATCTATCAAATTATTGGGGGGTACAAATAAACTTTGAGGGATTTACAAAAGATGGCGTAACTAAAGCGTCATCATTTCCCTCTAAAAATCAGTATGTGCTCTAACCATGACAGCCTTTGTGCCAACAAAACACAATTTGTGGTAAGCGCTGATTTTTTGTTTTAACTTGAAAAAAATTGCAGCTGATGAACATCATTGGCTGTGTGATGCATATGGCGGGCATGCTTCAACAATAAAAGCATGTGAGTACTGTTCTTTTAAAAATACGAGTATTATAATTTTTTATTGGTATTTAACTCAACGTTACAAACATAATTTATTTCTGCTTTGGATATTGGTTTTTAAAATGACACCGAAAGGATGTCGAAAGCTAAAGCAGAAATAAATTATTTTTGTGACGTTGAGTTAAATACCCGTAAAAAATTTGGAGATTTTAACACCAGTGACAAAGAACGCGAAGGGAGACCAGTAACGTTTGAAGGCGCTGAGTTGGAGGCGTTATTGGACCAAGATGCATGCCAAACTCAAGCGGAGCTCGCTGAAACTTTGGCAGTGACACAATAAGCGATTCAAACCCGTCTGAAAACCATGGGTATGGCACAAAAACAAGGAAATTGGGTCCCGTATGAACTCGAGCCAAAAGACGTCGAACGCCGTTTTTCACGTGCGATCAACTGCATCAAAGACAAAGTCCTGTCCAGTCCAGTCCACCCGCCGCATTCACCATACTTTGCTCGTACTCATGGTCTGGCCGAACACTTCACTGCTTACGAAGAAGCCATAAATTGGGTTGATTCTTGGATCGCCTCAAAACACGAGGAATTTTTTCGTCGCGGAACCGCGCAAAAAGAATGTAAAAGTATCAACAAAATCTATAATGGCGAATTTTGGCGACTTGTCACTTGATAGTTTTAATGTTTGGTTGTAAAACTGTATCAGCCTCACATAGAATAAGATTTTCAATCTTTAAAACTAAAAATATAAATATTCAAAAAATATTCATCCGTCAAGAGGAAACAAAGAATACAAAATAAACCACAATCATGTTTGTTTAAGTTTTATCCAATTTTCGTCATATATCTATCCCCTCAAAAATTTGTACGTGTTGTATTTGCTGTTTACCCCAGTCAAAACTGCATACTGAGACGAACACAGATTCGCATTTTTCTAGAAGCTGTTCTAATGGCCATATTTCGCGACAAACCATCACTATCAAAATGGAGGAGGTTGATTCTCTACCAGTAGAACAATCATATCCCATATTTTGATGTTTCAATGTGGACGATACCATTTATTTCGGCTCTGTGAAAATCAAGAAAATTGGTTGTTATTACAGTTCCTTAAGCCTTCTGATATGGTAGATAGTTGATGTAATAAAAATTTGCAGGCCTAAAATGGAGCTGGTGTAAAAGCCTCAGTCATTGAGATTATCTGTTATTAGAAACTGGTATTTCATCGACTTTACGAAGGATTTCCAACGCCTCCTTTGTTCAACAAACACGAGGTAAATTAAATTTGGAACTCGTATTGAGAATATTAATGTTGTCACTCTCGGCGAACTCGTTATTCTTTATTTGAACCAACAAAATTTGTGCGGCTATATCTCCACGGCGACTTTTTTTTCCCCAGGTGAACTTTTTAAAACCCAAATGAACGACATTGGTTGTCGTGCATACAAATAATCTAAAACAACATTTGATGGTTTTTGACGGTTTATTTGATGTTCATGCTAAATATCGTTAATTCATCTGTGAGCATCATATGTTCAGCAAATTTCAAAACTTGTGTTCAAAAGATAAAAAGTTACACCACTCCCCGAAGAAAAGATCTATCTGTGTTAACAAATGCTATCGCACAAGCTACATTCAAACGTGCAAGGAACAGTTTTACTTGGAATTGGTTTCATCGGCAGTTATATCTTCTTAAGATAATCCGCTCTAAAACTCGCCTAACCAGTGGCCTGCTTCTTGGAAAAGCAAATTGAAATTATCCAACTCAACCAATTTTCCAGTTTCAAAGATGAATAGCCTACCGATAAGAAGCCAGCGGAATTTAGATCCAGAAATATGGTGCTTTTTTAGCCAATGAATGACGATTAGGAAAATTCCAGTAATAAGTTGCATATTATCGACAATCTGCACTTTAGTTCCAGACAAATTTTTTTTTGATTGATTGATTGATTGGACTGTAGGACCAAGTACTGGACAAGTGTCCCGGATAACGCCGGGCCTATTTCTACAGTGTTTACACATAACAAAAGGAAGGATAGGAAAGGTTTTTTTTTTGAGACAGATCGACCCGGTTTCAGACACCTAGCGATCGTACGGCACAACGCAATTCTAATCTACTTCTAATCTACTAGAGGAAGGATAAAGGCAGCAACCTGAGAAAAATATTATTATTTCACGTACATCTGGAAAATCTCCTGAAATTTAATTCTGCATTAATAACTTCCGGCTTCCTAAACAAAATTAATTGATTGAATTGGCCCGGTTACAGACACCTAGATAAAGTCAATTGTTAGTAACCTAATGACAATATAATTCTAATCTACACTATCAGCTATTATTTTAAAAATACAAAGAAATATTATTTCACAAGTATCTGCAGGTTTCCTGAAATCTAATACTAAATTAATATGTTCCTGCTACCTAAATCATAAAAAATTTATTAATCTAATTCTCTCCTCCTGCAACTCCACAACTTACAATAGAATTCCCTGAAGCCATAGTTAATTGATTATTTAGGACAATATACGATATAATAAAATTATACTTGAATAAAATAAATGTAAAGTAATGATTAGTATTAACTAAATTAATTTGGTTCTCTTAAAACAAATAAAATTAAAAAAAAAAAAATCGAATCCAAATAGTGAAGTATCAAAGCAGGAAAGGCACGCATGGCCTTCCTAACTTCTAAGTCTGTTGATTTGATGGATTTATTTATAAAAAAATATTTATGAAAGTCACTTGTCCTTGCCATCCCTAATCTAATACAAATATGTTTATTTATAAACATAGAAAATGACCAAACGAAAACTGGTTCCAAAAACAGCTATAATAAAAGTAGCTATCACATCTCCATGATAATCAAATAACCCAAACAATTGTTCAATGCTTTAATTATAAAATAAATGACTCAGAAAATATTAAAAGAAGACATTACAAATTAATATACGATAGTTAAATATATAGTAAATAGATTGTTACGACAGTATTAAATAAGCATTAAATAAATTACAAATCATATAATCGACATACAGCGATAATTATTTACCCAACCTAGAACAAGCTAACCAAAACCTTTACCAACTTACAGTCATCCGAATAATCTAGAAAATAATTTAATTAAAAAGTGCATGATCCCGAAAAACTATCTACGTACAGCAAATTTATGATAGTGAAGTTTGTGCTAAAAAAATTAATAAAAATTACACTGTTAAATTTGTTATTTTTCCTATTGGAATTTATTTTCAAAATAAAACTATAAAATTGCACTAATTCTAAATGTTGTGTCGTTGAATCTAGAAATATCTACAGATTTTAGCTGACATTTTAGCGAAGGTAAAGCATATACCTATTACTAAGATGTAAGTAAAGTATATTTTTGAGTTTCGTTCTATTGAAAATTATATTTAGAAATTGAGCATTTTTAAATAATATTCCACAGCTAATTTTGGAGATGTCCACTGGGTTTCACTAACATTTTCAAATAGATCATCCAATCTACTGAGTCTATAGTGAATATGATAAAATTATGATGGGTTTTACTATGTTTTAAAGATATTAGAAACTTCACAATTTTGATAAATATTTCAAGTTTAATAAAGAAAGAGCTAAACATATTTACAAGTCCTGGTCAAAAAACTTACGATTTTTATACCGCCGATCGTAGAGATGTCCACAGGTTCTCACCCACATTTTCGAATAGATTACACAATATTCTACCGTTATAGTGATTGGCATCAGATTTTAATGGGTTTTGCTATGCCTATAATAGAATTCATGTTTTTATTCGTACTGCCGATACCAGATATGTCCACGGAATCTCGTCTACATTTTGCCACAACTTATAATACTTTCTGTATATGGAGCGAAAATGGGTCAATTGTCATGGGTCTAACAATGATTTTTGTAATTTTGAAGTTCCGTGATTTTGGCAAAAATATTATTATTTCCGAGCCCGTGAAGTTTCTAACAAAAAATAACACGTATACGTATACGATTCCAATTGGAAAATATGGCGGAACCACAATTCTTATTGGATTTTAATAGATTCCAATAGCCGCCATATTGAATTGTTTTAGTGTTGGTGAATTGCACTGTTAATATTTATAAATGCAAATTAGTAAAAATTTTATTAAAAATTATTATCATATTAAATAAATTCAAAATTTACAAAATAAAATAGAAAAACGATAATAAATACAAAAGATATTAAAGAAATATTTAAACAACTTAAAAAAACTTAACAAATAAATAAAATTAACGCTTTAACAACAAAAAATATCAAATATATTTATTGAACATTTTCACTCAAAATATTGAGTATTTTATCAATCTGGGCCAATAACAAGCCACTTCCAGAGATTAGGGCAAGACACCACTATATAGGTTGAATTGGCTTATCTCCAAAGAACATTTTCCGGTACAAGGTTTTCCCAAGCGGAGAAAATGCAACCTTGTTAATAGCAATTTTCCAACCGTAAATTTTGAGTATTTATCAATCTGGGCCAATAACAAGCCACTTCCAGAGATTAGGGCAAGACACCACTATATAGGTCGAATTGACCTATCTCCAAAGAACATTTTCCGGTATAAGGTTTTCCCAAGCGGAGAAAATGCAACCTTGTTAATAGCAATTTTCCAACCGTACATTTTGAGTATTTATCAATCTGGGCCAATAACAAGCCACTTCCAGAGATTAGGGCAAGACACCACTATATAGGTTGAATTGGCTTATCTCCAAAGAACATTTTCCGGTACAAGGTTTTCCCAAGCGGAGAAAATGCAACCTTGTTAATAGCAATTTTCCACCTAAATTTTGAGTATTTATCAATCTGGGCCAATAACAAGCCACTTCCAGAGATTAGGGCAAGACACCACTATATAGGTCGAATTGACCTATCTCCAAAGAACATTTTCCGGTATAAGGTTTTCCCAAGCGGAGAAAATGCAACCTTGTTAATAGCAATTTTCCAACCGTACATTTTGAGTATTTATCAATCTGGGCCAATAACAAGCCACTTCCAGAGATTAGGGCAAGACACCACTATATAGGTTGAATTGGCCTATCTCCAAAGAACATTTTCCGGTATAAGGTTTTCCCAAGCGGAGAAAATGCAACCTTGTTAATAGCAATTTTCCAACCGTACATTTTGAGTATTTATCAATCTGGGCCAATAACAAGCCACTTCCAGAGATTAGGGCAAGACACCACTATATAGGTTGAATTGGCCTATCTCCAAAGAACATTTTCCGGTATAAGGTTTTCCCACGCGGAGAAAATGCAACCTTGTTAATAGCAATTTTCCAACCGTACATTTTGAGTATTTATCAATCTGGGCCAATAACAAGCCACTTCCAGAGATTAGGGCAAGACACCACTATATAGGTCAAATTGACCTATCTCCAAAGAACATTTTCCGGTATAAGGTTTTCCCAAGCGGAGAAAATGCAACCTTGTTAATAGCAATTTTCCAACCGTACATTTTGAGTATTTATCAATCTGGGCCAATAACAAGCCACTTCCAGAGATTAGGGCAAGACACCACTATATAGGTCGAATTGACCTATCTCCAAAGAACATTTTCCGGTATAAGGTTTTCCCAAGCGGAGAAAATGCAACCTTGTTAATAGCAATTTTCCAACCGTACATTTTGAGTATTTATCAATCTGGGCCAATAACAAGCCACTTCCAGAGATTAGGGCAAGACACCACTATATAGGTTGAATTGGCCTATCTCTAAAGAACATTTTCCGGTATAAGGTTTTCCCAAGCGGAGAAAATGCAACCTTGTTAATAGCAATTTTCCAAAGTAAATTTTGAGTATTTTATCAATCTGGGCCAATAACAAGCCACTTCCAGAGATTAGGGCAAGACACCACTATATAGGTAGAAGTGACCTATCTTTAAAGAACATTTTCCGGTATAAGGTTTTCCCACGCGGAGAAAATGCAACCTTGTTAATAGCAATTTTCCACCTAAATTTTGAGTATTTATCAATCTGGGCCAATAACAAGCCACTTCCAGAGATTAGGGCAAGACACCACTATATAGGTTGAATTGGCCTATCTCTAAAGAACATTTTCCGGTATAAGGTTTTCCCACGCGGAGAAAATGCAACCTTGTTAATAGGAATTTTCCAAAGTAAATTTTGAGTATTTATCAATCTGGGCCAATAACAAGCCACTTCCAGAGATTAGGGCAAGACACCACTATATAGGTTGAATTGGCCTATCTCTAAAGAACATTTTCCGGTATAAGGTTTTCCCACGCGGAGAAAATGCAACCTTGTTAATAGCAATTTTCCACCTAAATTTTGAGTATTTATCAATCTGGGCCAATAACAAGCCACTTCCAGAGATTAGGGCAAGACACCACTATATAGGTTGAATTGGCCTATCTCTAAAGAACATTTTCCGGTATAAGGTTTTCCCAAGCGGAGAAAATGCAACCTTGTTAATAGCAATTTTCCAAAGTAAATTTTGAGTATTTTATCAATCTGGGCCAATAACAAGCCACTTCCAGAGATTAGGGCAAGACACCACTATATAGGTAGAAGTGACCTATCTTTAAAGAACATTTTCCGGTATAAGGTTTTCCCAAGCGGAGAAAATGCAACCTTGTTAATAGCAATTTTCCAACCGTACATTTTGAGTATTTATCAATCTGGGCCAATAACAAGCCACTTCCAGAGATTAGGGCAAGACACCACTATATAGGTCAAATTGACCTATCTCCAAAGAACATTTTCCGGTATAAGGTTTTCCCACGCGGAGAAAATGCAACCTTGTTAATAGCAATTTTCCACCTAAATTTTGAGTATTTATCAATCTGGGCCAATAACAAGCCACTTCCAGAGATTAGGGCAAGACACCACTATATAGGTCGAATTGACCTATCTCCAAAGAACATTTTCCGGTATAAGGTTTTCCCAAGCGGAGAAAATGCAACCTTGTTAATAGCAATTTTCCAACCGTACATTTTGAGTATTTATCAATCTGGGCCAATAACAAGCCACTTCCAGAGATTAGGGCAAGACACCACTATATAGGTTGAATTGACATATCTCCAAAGAACATTTTCCTGTATAAGGTTTTCCCAAGCGGAGAAAATGCAACCTTGTTAATAGCAATTTTCCAACCGTACATTTTGAGTATTTATCAATCTGGGCCAATAACAAGCCACTTCCAGAGATTAGGGCAAGACACCACTATATAGGTTGAATTGGCCTATCTCCAAAGAACATTTTCCGGTATAAGGTTTTCCCAAGCGGAGAAAATGCAACCTTGTTAATAGCAATTTTCCACCTAAATTTTGAGTATTTATCAATCTGGGCCAATAACAAGCCACTTCCAGAGATTAGGGCAAGACACCACTATATAGGTCGAATTGACCTATCTCCAAAGAACATTTTCCGGTATGAGGTTTTCCCAAGCGGAGAAAATGCAACCTTGTTAATAGCAATTTTCCAACCGTACATTTTGAGTATTTATCAATCTGGGCCAATAACAAGCCACTTCCAGAGATTAGGGCAAGACACCACTATATAGGTTGAATTGACATATCTCCAAAGAACATTTTCCTGTATAAGGTTTTCCCAAGCGGAGAAAATGCAACCTTGTTAATAGCAATTTTCCACCTAAATTTTGAGTATTTATCAATCTGGGCCAATAACAAGCCACTTCCAGAGATTAGGGCAAGACACCACTATATAGGTCGAATTGACCTATCTCCAAAGAACATTTTCCGGTATAAGGTTTTCCCAAGCGGAGAAAATGCAACCTTGTTAATAGCAATTTTCCAAAGTAAATTTTGAGTATTTTATCAATTTGGGCCAATAGCAAGCCACTTGCAGGTTATCGTTGAATGAGAGTTACGCATTATTCGTGTATGCTCTTCTTCTTCGCCTGATTCATTTTGTATTATCCAGGTAGCACCACGCGGAGGTATGAATCTCGGACTTCGCTCCCTTGCTTTTTTTGTGTTTTTATATTTTTTTTGGTTTTTTATTTTTTTTTGTGTAAATTTTGTTTTAAATCCATAAATTGTATGCTATTAACAAGGTTGCATTTTCTCCGCGTGGGAAAACCTTATACCGGAAAAAATGGTGTCTTGCCCTAATCTCTGGAAGTGGCTTGTTATTATTGGCCCAGATTGATAAATACTCAAAATTTACGGTGGAAAATTCCTATTAACAAGGTTGCATTTTCTCCGCGTGGGAAAACCTTATACCGGAAAATGTTCTTTAGAGATAGGCCAATTCAACCTATATAGTGGTGTCTTGCCCTAATCTCTGGAAGTGGCTTGTTATTGGCCCAGATTGATAAAATACTCAAAATTTACTTTGGAAAATTGCTATTAACAAGGTTGCATTTTCTCCGCTTGGGAAAACCTTATACCGGAAAATGTTCTTTAGAGATAGGCCAATTCAACCTATATAGTGGTGTCTTGCCCTAATCTCTGGAAGTGGCTTGTTATTGGCCCAGATTGATAAATACTCAAAATGTACGGTTGGAAAATTGCTATTAACAAGGTTGCATTTTCTCCGCTTGGGAAAACCTTATACCGGAAAATGTTCTTTGGAGATAGGTCAATTCAACCTATATAGTGGTGTCTTGCCCTAATCTCTGGAAGTGGCTTGTTATTGGCCCAGATTGATAAAATACTCAAAATGTACGGTTGGAAAATTGCTATTAACAAGGTTGCATTTTCTCCGCTTGGGAAAACCTTATACCGGAAAATGTTCTTTGGAGATAGGTCAATTCGACCTATATAGTGGTGTCTTGCCCTAATCTCTGGAAGTGGCTTGTTATTGGCCCAAATTGATAAAATACTCAAAATTTACTTTGGAAAATTGTTATTAACAAGGTTGCATTTTCTCCGCTTGGGAAAACCTTATACCGGAAAATGTTCTTTGGAGATAGGTCAATTCGACCTATATAGTGGTGTCTTGCCCTAATCTCTGGAAGTGGCTTGTTATTGGCCCAGATTGATAAATACTCAAAATGTACGGTTGGAAAATTGCTATTAACAAGGTTGCATTTTCTCCGCTTAGGAAAACCTTATACCGGAAAATGTTCTTTGGAGATAGGCCAATTCAACCTATATAGTGGTGTCTTGCCCTAATCTCTGGAAGTGGCTTGTTATTGGCCCAGATTGATAAATACTCAAAATTTACAGTGGAAAATTGCTATTAACAAGGTTGCATTTTCTCCGCTTGTGAAAACCTTATACCGGAAAATGTTCTTTGGAGATAGGTCAATTCGACCTATATAGTGGTGTCTTGCCCTAATCTCTGGAAGTGGCTTGTTATTGGCCCAGATTGATAAATACTCAAAATTTACGGTTGGAAAATTGCTATTAACAAGGTTGCATTTTCTCCGCGTGGGAAAACCTTATACCGGAAAATGTTCTTTAGAGATAGGCCAATTCAACCTATATAGTGGTGTCTTGCCCTAATCTCTGGAAGTGGCTTGTTATTGGCCCAGATTGATAAATACTCAAAATTTAGGTGGAAAATTGCTATTAACAAGGTTGCATTTTCTCCGCTTGGGAAAACCTTATACCGGAAAATGTTCTTTAGAGATAGGCCAATTCAACCTATATAGTGGTGTCTTGCCCTAATCTCTGGAAGTGGCTTGTTATTGGCCCAGATTGATAAATACTCAAAATGTACGGTTGGAAAATTGCTATTAACAAGGTTGCATTTTCTCCGCTTGGGAAAACCTTATACCGGAAAATGTTCTTTGGAGATAGGTCAATTCAACCTATATAGTGGTGTCTTGCCCTAATCTCTGGAAGTGGCTTGTTATTGGCCCAGATTGATAAAATACTCAAAATGTACGGTTGGAAAATTGCTATTAACAAGGTTGCATTTTCTCCGCTTGGGAAAACCTTATACCGGAAAATGTTCTTTGGAGATAGGTCAATTCGACCTATATAGTGGTGTCTTGCCCTAATCTCTGGAAGTGGCTTGTTATTGGCCCAGATTGATAAAATACTCAAAATGTACGGTTGGAAAATTGCTATTAACAAGGTTGCATTTTCTCCGCTTGGGAAAACCTTATACCGGAAAATGTTCTTTGGAGATAGGTCAATTCGACCTATATAGTGGTGTCTTGCCCTAATCTCTGGAAGTGGCTTGTTATTGGCCCAGATTGATAAATAATCAAAATGTACGGTTGGAAAATTGCTATTAACAAGGTTGCATTTTCTCCGCTTAGGAAAACCTTATACCGGAAAATGTTCTTTGGAGATAGGCCAATTCAACCTATATAGTGGTGTCTTGCCCTAATCTCTGGAAGTGGCTTGTTATTGGCCCAGATTGATAAATACTCAAAATTTACAGTGGAAAATTGCTATTAACAAGGTTGCATTTTCTCCGCTTGTGAAAACCTTATACCGGAAAATGTTCTTTGGAGATAGGTCAATTCGACCTATATAGTGGTGTCTTGCCCTAATCTCTGGAAGTGGCTTGTTATTGGCCCAGATTGATAAATACTCAAAATTTACGGTTGGAAAATTGCTATTAACAAGGTTGCATTTTCTCCGCGTGGGAAAACCTTATACCGGAAAATGTTCTTTAAAGATAGGTCACTTCTACCTATATAGTGGTGTCTTGCCCTAATCTCTGGAAGTGGCTTGTTATTGGCCCAGATTGATAAAATACTCAAAATTTACTTTGGAAAATTGCTATTAACAAGGTTGCATTTTCTCCGCTTGGGAAAACCTTATACCGGAAAATGTTCTTTGGAGATAGGCCAATTCAACCTATATAGTGGTGTCTTGCCCTAATCTCTGGAAGTGGCTTGTTATTGGCCCAGATTGATAAATACTCAAAATTTACGGTGGAAAATTGCTATTAACAAGGTTGCATTTTCTCCGCGTGGGAAAACCTTATACCGGAAAATGTTCTTTAGAGATAGGCCAATTCAACCTATATAGTGGTGTCTTGCCCTAATCTCTGGAAGTGGCTTGTTATTGGCCCAGATTGATAAATACTCAAAATTTAGGTGGAAAATTGCTATTAACAAGGTTGCATTTTCTCCGCGTGGGAAAACCTTATACCGGAAAATGTTCTTTGGAGATAGGTCAATTTGACCTATATAGTGGTGTCTTGCCCTAATCTCTGGAAGTGGCTTGTTATTGGCCCAGATTGATAAAATACTCAAAATTTACTTTGGAAAATTGCTATTAACAAGGTTGCATTTTCTCCGCTTGGGAAAACCTTATACCGGAAAATGTTCTTTAGAGATAGGCCAATTCAACCTATATAGTGGTGTCTTGCCCTAATCTCTGGAAGTGGCTTGTTATTGGCCCAGATTGATAAATACTCAAAATGTACGGTTGGAAAATTGCTATTAACAAGGTTGCATTTTCTCCGCTTGGGAAAACCTTATACCGGAAAATGTTCTTTGGAGATAGGTCAATTCAACCTATATAGTGGTGTCTTGCCCTAATCTCTGGAAGTGGCTTGTTATTGGCCCAGATTGATAAAATACTCAAAATGTACGGTTGGAAAATTGCTATTAACAAGGTTGCATTTTCTCCGCTTGGGAAAACCTTATACCGGAAAATGTTCTTTGGAGATAGGTCAATTCGACCTATATAGTGGTGTCTTGCCCTAATCTCTGGAAGTGGCTTGTTATTGGCCCAGATTGATAAAATACTCAAAATGTACGGTTGGAAAATTGCTATTAACAAGGTTGCATTTTCTCCGCTTGGGAAAACCTTATACCGGAAAATGTTCTTTGGAGATAGGTCAATTCGACCTATATAGTGGTGTCTTGCCCTAATCTCTGGAAGTGGCTTGTTATTGGCCCAGATTGATAAATACTCAAAATGTACGGTTGGAAAATTGCTATTAACAAGGTTGCATTTTCTCCGCTTGGGAAAACCTTATACCGGAAAATGTTCTTTGGAGATAGGTCAATTCGACCTATATAGTGGTGTCTTGCCCTAATCTCTGGAAGTGGCTTGTTATTGGCCCAGATTGATAAATACTCAAAATGTACGGTTGGAAAATTGCTATTAACAAGGTTGCATTTTCTCCGCTTAGGAAATCCTTATACCGGAAAATGTTCTTTGGAGATAGGCCAATTCAACCTATATAGTGGTGTCTTGCCCTAATCTCTGGAAGTGGCTTGTTATTGGCCCAGATTGATAAATACTCAAAATGTACGGTTGGAAAATTGCTATTAACAAGGTTGCATTTTCTCCGCTTGGGAAAACCTTATACCGGAAAATGTTCTTTGGAGATAGGTCAATTCAACCTATATAGTGGTGTCTTGCCCTAATCTCTGGAAGTGGCTTGTTATTGGCCCAGATTGATAAATACTCAAAATGTACGGTTGGAAAATTGCTATTAACAAGGTTGCATTTTCTCCGCTTGGGAAAACCTTATACCGGAAAATGTTCTTTGGAGATAGGCCAATTCAACCTATATAGTGGTGTCTTGCCCTAATCTCTGGAAGTGGCTTGTTATTGGCCCAGATTGATAAATACTCAAAATGTACGGTTGGAAAATTGCTATTAACAAGGTTGCATTTTCTCCGCTTGGGAAAACCTTATACCGGAAAATGTTCTTTGGAGATAGGTCAATTCAACCTATATAGTGGTGTCTTGCCCTAATCTCTGGAAGTGGCTTGTTATTGGCCCAGATTGATAAATACTCAAAATGTACGGTTGGAAAATTGCTATTAACAAGGTTGCATTTTCTCCGCTTGGGAAAACCTTATACCGGAAAATGTTCTTTGGAGATAGGCCAATTCAACCTATATAGTGGTGTCTTGCCCTAATCTCTGGAAGTGGCTTGTTATTGGCCCAGATTGATAAAATACACAGTATTTTGATCGAGAAATTTCAATAAACAATTCTGATATTTTTCTGTTATAGGTTTTACTTTTATTAATTTGTTAACTAATTCTCACTTGATTTTTATTTGTTTTTTCTTATCTGTTTTAATAATCATTGCATTTCATTAATATTTTGTATTTTTGAATAAATTATATTTAAGAAAATTTATTTTTAAAATATCTGCGTTCCGAAAATAATTTTACAGTGTAATAAATCTCACTCAATTTTTTCTAATAAGAATTTAATATTGAGTGTTACCAACACATATATAATTTGGCTTTTTTGTTATTTTTTGTTAGAAACTTCACACCGGTTTATTTCCTTCTACAATATTTTAGCAATTTCTCCAATTGGATATTAATTGTAATTTTTTTTTGTACTTATATTAATTGGATTGTTTTATTAAATATTAAAAATTTATGATAATTGGTGAATAAGCTTGTTATTTACAGAGAAATGGAAATCGTTTATTAAAAATGTAAAAGGTAATATTATTTCGGAATATCCATCGCTAAGCAGTTGTCTTGATTGATTTCTCACAAGTTTGCCCTTCCCCCTCCCCTATATCAAAATGTGTCAATTGCCCAACCCTAAGGTATTGTAATAAGTTGCATACTTTTGTAAGTGATAAATAAAAATAGGGCCTCAATTAAATTTCCGGCATCTACTATTCCATAGTAATTGTCGCTAAGTCTTCATACACAGGTGGCCGTTTTGAACATCTTTATGTTTTAGTTATGATGCCGCGTCGTTCCTTACCATAAATAACTAATAAATTATCATCTAAGAAGGAGTCATTGGTTCTTTGCGAATATTACTCTATTTTTCATTATCGCTTATAGTTTACCCAGTTGTTTCACTTCAGCTAATACTCTTTTCCAAGTTTTGGAAAAGAGCGGATCTGCTGCGGATACCAATGAAACGACCTTCTTGTTATCCTTCTCTGATTTTGTTTCTTAATATGACGCTCAATTTCGATCTATCTTTTTGTCGTAGTTCTTTGTTTGTTATCTTGTTTGACGATAATCGTCTTACCAACCTACTAAGGCATTTATTTACAAATACTACGAGTGTTTACATGTTTGACTGCCAAACAGCTGTACTAATTATACGCAAGTATAGAATACTCGTAGCTTTGTATCTCTTGATAGGTTAGGCATACCCCAGATCTTATGAATGTTCTTCTATTATGCTTATTTTCGCTTCAGTACAAGGTGTGTAAATGTTTCTTATTCAGTCTTATGACCATTGTCTTTCTGATTTTAATTTTGAAACAGATTTCCTGATAATTGATATCTTCTAGATTTTGCTGCATATCTGTGTTTTTGCAATAGCAGACATGAATCCTCTGTGTAATCCAGATCATTTAGTCTGTTTACTGGGTCCCACTGGATGCCAATCGGTATCGACTTATTTACTTTATACATTTCTTTGTACAATACTATTAGGAACAGTAGTTGGAGATAGTACGCATCCTTGAACGACTTATCGCGTATTATACAATAGTATTAGTCACTCTGCTTCCCCTTGTATTGAACTCCACCATTTATTGTCTAAAATTTCTTTGGTGATTATATTCTTTGGAATGCTTATTTCACCTTGTGCCTTGCAGATTGTGCGTTTGTTAGAATATAGATATAGAATCAAATTTGCGTTCGCAGTGCAAGTAAAACAAGTATGGTGGTGACTTTCATTCTTTGGATTGTTTGATGATAAGGAAAATTCTGTCGTCGTGATATGTAGAATTCCATTCTGATCTAAAATTAGCTTGTTTATTCCTTATGCTGGTGGTAAATAAAAATTATCATTGCTAAAATATTATATTGCATTGCAGAAGTAGATTCCTCGCCCGTTTTGACGGTTTAAGGTTGCCTTTCTTCGGTATTGTTATAGTTAAGTTCTCTTTATATTTCTATGGTATTGTACCAGTGTTCCGTATTTCTTCTAGTAATGGAGTTAAATTGGTTACATTTATTGATGCGGCCGGCCGCTTTGCTATTCTTGGCCTTCTGGATAACGCTTTTAACTTCCCGCACCATTGTGATGATTGTTGATTGAATCGTTATAGTTGCCATCAGCAAGCTCATTTTGTTATTCACATAATTAATAATAATTTTCTATTCAGTTGTCATCGAAGAATTGTTTGTAATTAACTTTTGATTTTCTGTAGTTAGGACTGAACCGTATAGTTTAATGTTGGTAAGTTTCACAATTTTTCTATGCACTCGTATATAATAATTTTTATGTCGGTGTATTATAGACTTTCAAAATACTGTAAATTTAATAATTATCCACAATTTGCTTTCAAATTATTAATTTTCAGGGATATATAAAGACTATAACGGTAGAATATTGTGTAATCTATTCGAAAATGTGGGTGAGAACCTGTGGACATCTCTACGATAGGCGGCATAAAAAAAAAGAAATTTGTTAAAAATTTAAAAGTTGTATTTACCAAAACAAGTTTCATCATAAGCGAGCAATGTATACTACAAATCTATTAAAACGGGTTCGTCGCTTGGTTAGGAATGTCAATTTAAAATCCAATTGGAGAAATTGCTAAAATATTGTAGAAGGAAATAATAATATTTTTGTCAAAATCACGGAACTTCAAAATTACAAAAATCATTGTTAGACCCATGACAATTGACCCATTTTCGCTCCATATACAGAAAGTATTATAAGTTGTGGCAAAATGTAGACGAGATGCCGTGGACATATCTGGTATCGGCAGTACGAATAAAAACATGAATTCTATTATAGGCATAGCAAAACCCATTAAAATCTGATGCCAATCACTATAACGGTAGAATATTGTGTAATCTATTCGAAAATGTGGGTGAGAACCTGTGGACATCTCTACGATCGGCGGTATAAAAATCGTAAGTTTTTTGACCAGGACTTGTAAATATGTTTAGCTCTTTCTTTATTAAACTTGAAATATTTATCAAAATTGTGAAGTTTCTAATATCTTTAAAACATAGTAAAACCCATCATAATTTTATCATATTCACTATAGACTCAGTAGATTGGATGATCTATTTGAAAATGTTAGTGAAACCCAGTGGACATCTCCAAAATTAGCTGTGGAATATTATTTGAAACCCGTCAAAAATGCTCAATTTCTAAATATAATTTTCAATAGAACGAAACTCAAAAATATACTTTACTTACATCTTAGTAATAGGTATATGCTTTACCTTCGCTAAAATGTCAGCTAAAATCTGTAGATATTTCTAGATTCAACGACACAACATTTAGAATTAGTGCAATTTTATAGTTTTATTTTGAAAATAAATTCCAATAGGAAAAATAACAAATTTAACAGTGTAATTTTTATTAATTTTGTTAGCACAAAATTCACTTTCATGCAAATTTGATTGCCTTGCAAATTTACTGCGTAGCTTCCAAGCTATCTGTAGTTTCACAAATTCAAATATTCGCTGAAATAGCAAAGTTATTAACAAACCAATAGCCGTTATGATTCCTAACTTGTGTGCTCCCATAGAAAGTTTTATTATAGCCATTTAATTCAATTTAAATTTCGAACATAAAACTAATTAATACTCTAATGCGATGGGAGTATGATGGGGGTCGCCATTTGTCCAAATGGAATTCCCAAAATCTAGAGATTATGCAAATAAAATCAATAACTGTAAACTAAACAATAGAACTGCTTTCTAACATAACATTCGTAAATCTGGATTAAATACTTCCGAAAAATTATAATTTTAAAGTTAAACCAATAATTTCAAATCGATCACAGCCGCCTACCTATACATGTCCTAAACCAGAGTTCCTGACTCCTTCACACCAATATTCGTATATTGATGAAACTTTACCAATCTGACAACGCTCCAATCACCATCTAGAATAATTAGAAATGATCAAAACAAAGGCTGGAAGTACATATTCATTTGTCATTTCATCCTCATTATAGTGAGCATCTTTAACAAAGAAAGGTAGTTCCACTCAACCAAAATGCACTTTTCTCTCTTCAAAAGTCGAAAACAAAAACGGATCAATACACCACAGCAGAAACATAAGCGATAATGATGTACTCCACTCCCTAGAGACCACAGTAGATGGCTTACCAAACATTCTATCAAAAAAAAAAGAAATCGAAATCGTATCTAACGAGAAACCACCCGCCGGTATATTCGATGTAAGAAAAATTGTATTTACTATAAATCACTTAAGAAAAATATCTTGCCTATAATAAAAGATGTCGCCGAAGAAACATCGCATGCAATACAAGAGCAAGCACCAATTAATATTTCCATCCAGCAACCACCCTTGGCTCCCGGTCCCGACCGCAGACGAGCAACTCCCAACTTAAAAAGAAATATCATCGCTAGGGCAAAATCAAAATTTGGGCAAAATAGATTTGGAGCAGATCGCTTCGTTAACGCAATTTACATTTACCGAAGAACTGAAATAAAATGGAAAAGCCGCGATTCCCGAATATGTAGACAATTCCCGAATATGTAGACAATCCCCTCGTCCAGCGCCCTCAAAAGACACGATCAAGAAAGCATCGGTTAGCCAAATCGGAATTTCAAAATTTTATTAAAAAAGTTTGGGATAAGAAAGGGTGCTTCTGAATAAAGCAGTCTGTTTCCTGAAAAAAAAATCACCCAGAACTAATCCAAAAAATTCATTACAATGAAACTCCTACAACCCGAAGTAATTCTTTCCGGATTAGTCAAAACCAGATTCCATTCCATATCATTAGTACTCCATAGTGCCAATGTTTTCCAGTACAAATACTAATCCAGTAAAGGTCAGCGCAAACAACGTTAAACTGGTCACGACCTCACGATTTAAACCGGACTAAAACTAAAAAATGACAAAACTCAATTCACAGTCTCCAAACCCAAAAATATACCTACAGAGTCCTCGAAACACTATATTTTCATATGAAGCATGAGAATACACCACCACTACAACAATGACCGCTGCTGAACTGAACGAGATCCACTACCGTGGACGATCACAACTGTACCAATAAACTGTACCTTGCCATTGCCATTACTAGTTGCTATTAATCAGCCCTCAATACAGGTAATCGCGCAGGAAAATTGTAAAACCTTGCCACCTGATAGCCTCAATGTTGGTTGCAAAACTACACCAACCTCACACAGAAAGTGGGTCAGAAAAATACAATTGAAACAAAAATACTATGAAAATATTTTTCCCGTTTCCCTATTTCCAGGGAAAGCCAGAATAGGGCCACTAGTCACCGTAATATCGTATACAAGTATTTGATGTCTTAATATCTAATAATTCAGCAGCCTAAAACCATTACTCATTTGGCCATGACATATCTGAGATCGGTGCTGGCAAATTCCAAAATTTTAGAAATCCGTAATAATCCATAATGCGCAAGTGGTAGAATGATTCAATAAATTATTTCTACCAGTAGTCCCCGCGATATCGTAATGAGATTAAGCCTTCTAAGCATCTACTGATTCAGAAGCCTGAAATGACTATTTGTTTAGTTTAGACGATATATTATCCGTAACATTAACCGTAACCCGTAAAATCTGAATACTTTTCGATATGAAAAATCTTCCAGCCCATTAATACGATTAAATGCTGTTTCAAGAGAACATGTAAAGGGACTTTTTTTGAGTGGAATCACCTCTAATCAGCGCCCTATGTCTAGTATGTTTTGAAGTGAAAATGTCTTTAGTTCGAACACTATTTCATTCCTTATGTCCAACATCAACCAAAACTGTTCTTATTGTTTATTTAAATCACATAGCTAACGGCTGCATGGCAGAATCAGAAATAACCCGACTCAACATTGTTTACTTAGCTACAGTATAGCCGTATAAAGTCCGGCGTTAACAACGACAAAGCGAACCGCAATATCGCTGTCGACCAGCTCCTTAAAAACCGTTAATTAAATAGACAATCAAATGTTTAAAATATTTGATTAATCTTTCATTATAAATATTTTATACAACTCCATTAATGTAAACTTAATTCTAAGAACCACAAACATACTTTTGCAAATTATTAAAATACATTTCGTGCATAATAAAGAGTGTTCCAACGGGTGCGCTTCAACTTTTTTCCGATAGGGACGGCGAACGACGCCATATTTTTTATTAATCTTTTGTCATTTGGAAACTTCATTAGTATACATTTCATCATGGAACGCTACACACGTGAACAGCGATTGCAAATGGTGCAAATTTTTTATCAAAATAATCGTTCTGTTGTTGCTACTTTAAGAGCATTACGGCCATTTTACGGTCCATTTAACAAGCCAGCCCGTTCGACAATCGACCGTTTAGTGGCAAAATTTGAGTCTACGTTTTCGCTACATAATGTTCCGGTGCCCTCGAGAGCAAGAAGTGCTCGAAGTGTTGAAAACATCGCAGCCGCCAGAGCTTCAGTTCAAGAAGACGCGAATGTGTCGCTCACACGACGTTCGCAACAATTGGGCCTTTCTGTGACATCATTGTGGCGAATTTTACGTAAAGATCTTGGCCTACATCCGTATAAGATCAAGCTGACACAACAACTAAAGCCGTTTGACCATTTGAAGCGACGCCGATTCGTGAATTGGGCTCAAGAGCAAATCGAAAATGATGCAGATTTTCACCGAAAAATCATCTTCAGCGGTGAGGCTCACTTTTGGCTAAATGGATTTGTCAACAACCAAAATATGCGTTACTCGGCAGGAAGCAACCCACACATGATTCATGAGGCACCGTTGCATCCCGAAAAAGTCACTGTTTGGTGCGGATTACATGCCGGTGGCGTCATTGGGCCATATTTTTTCATCGACGATAACGATCGCCACGTTACTGTTAATGGAAATCGATACCGCGATATGATAAACGATTTTTTTTGGCCGCAATTGAATGGAATGGACTTGGACGACATGTGGTTTCAACAGGACGGAGCCACATGCCACACAGCACACGATACAATCGCGTTATTGAAGACTAAGTTCGATGAGCGTGTTATTTCGCGAAATAGGCCCGTCCAGTGGCCGCCGCGCTCGTGTGATTTGACACCTCTAGATTATTTTCTTTGGGGTTATGAGAAGTCATTGGTCTATGCCAATAAGCCGGCGACGTTGCAAAAGCTCAGAGCCAATATAGATCGTGAAATTGCTGGAATTTCGGCCGATTTATGCGAAAAAGTGGTCCAAAATTGGGTTCAAAGATTGGACTTCGTAAAACGTGCACGCGGTGGTTATGCAAAAGAAATCGAGTTTCATACTTAAATGTATATGTTCAAATTCGTTAATAAAAAAAAAGTTAGTTCAAAAGTCGAACAGTTTGTGTTTTATTCAAAAAAAAATTGAAGTGCTCTTATTGAAAAACCCTGTAGTAGATGAGGTTTTTTTGCCGGTTAGAAATACATGCGTCAAAACCTCAAACAATTACATTTTCTACTTTGTATACGAGGATAATAATTATACCTGCGGAAAATTGTCTACATACACGGAGTATTGTGCAACATGTTATACACAAACTAGCACATCTCGTATATATTTTTGCATTTTGAATTTAATTAATTATTTAACCAAAAAAACTACAAACCCGTACAACTATAACAATTTGAAAAATCCATTTGCATCAATCATTACTGTCTGAAATACAATTTATTTGTTATAGGCACAAATATCGAATATTTTCTAAATGAATGAAAAATCCCAATTGTTATGGTAAATCGACCAACAACAACTCGTAAATTAAAAATATTATTAGTTGCAAGTCGATAGGCCTGCTGGCCAATATTGTTTATATGTACAGTAATAATATTAAGGCAACAGAAAGCATTTTATGTATGCCATTCTTTGGTTCGAATGCTACACGATGAAAATGCTTGAAAATTGAAAAACCAAACTAACGATTCTTCCTTCTCTAAAAAGTTAGTGAGAAGCAAGTGAAAAAGTTAGTGAAAAATTAACGGCAAAACTGCTCTAAAATGGAATTATTTTTCCCCCCAAAAAAAATTTGCAAATGCCAGAATACACTTTGAGGAATAAAAATTTCTCGCAACTAATAGAAAAACATCAGTAATTCCCAATTCCCTATTCTCGGGCAAAACCAGAATAGGGCCACAGAAATGGCAAAACAAAATGTTCCTCTTCTTCACATATTAATTTTACACTTCATCGTATGATAATGATTAAGAGTATTTTATTCAAAGTAGTGCCCATTAATAGTTATACATTTTACCCATCTTTCAGGCAATGCGTGGATGCCACGCCAAAAAAACTGTTCTTCTTTTCAGGCAAACCAGCTATCGAGCCATTTTCGTATATTTTCGTAGGAAGTGAAGTGCTCCTCAGCAAGCCCGTGCCCAATCGATGCAAATAAGTTATATTCGGACGGAGCCAAGTCTGATGGTGCATTATCATGAGCAAAATCCCTTTGTATTGCCTTTTATCATATTCTGGTCGTTGTTCACGCAAAGCTCGATCAGCGTTCAGTATTTACAGTTTCACAAGGTTTTAGCAGCTCGAAATAAATCACACTCTTCTGATCCCATCAAAGACAGAGCATTATCTTCCATCCGAAGCGATTTGGCCTTGCAGTCAATGTCGATGTTTGTCCTGGATCAACCCAAGTCATTTTGTGCTTTGGATTCTCAAAATAGATTTATTTTTCATCGCCAGTTACAATTCGATGGAGAAATGACTTTCATTTGAATCTGGCGAGCAACATTTTGGAAATGGTTTTTGTATTTTCTTGTTGCCTTTCATTTAGTTTATGCGGAACCCATTTTCCCAGCTTTTGGATCTTCCTCTTGGTTTTTAAACACATGAAGAAGGCTTCTGAGCGTTATCCTCATCCAACAATGCTTGCAATTCACATTCTTCAAACTTTTTTGGTGTCCCTTCACGTTCTTCTTTTCTCACGTCAAAATCACCACTTTTGATTTTATTAAACTACTCATGCTATAAGTGATTTACCAACAGCATGCTCAGCGTAAGCGTTGACAAGCATTCTATGTGATTCTGCAGCAGTTTTCTTCAAATGATAACAAAAAATCAATGATGTCCGCAAATCGTAATATGTAGACACAAAACTCAACATTTTTAACACGTAAAATACATGAGTCGAAAGGTACATTGACAAGTGGCGCCATTGATTGGTAAATCTCGGTTTCATACTTACACACCTGGTAAACGTATCTACTGGACAAGTTCAGATTTCTTCGTAGTTTTGTCATTGATAATTACCGCGAAATATTTATCCTTTCGATGTTCATACACTGTCAAATCTGATGAACACATTTGTATAATCTTCCAGCTTCATTTGAATTAACACGTTAGTGGTATTATGATGAACTGTAACATTCGGACGAATTTGACTTATGTACTGTCGGAATTGATTTTTGAATTCAGTTTCGGTTTACTTCCATTTCCCAGGAGTGAATAATTCTCCAGGGTTAATGAAGAGTTATTCCGAATACGGACTAGGTAGACGCCGGCGAAAGTTTCATTCAATCGTTGTCCTTCTGGGACTTAAATATTGAGATCATGTCAACAATTGGAATCGCAGTAGTCCTCCGACATCTGTCCTGAATTCCTGTTAAACAGTACTGATTATTTTCTGACGAAGGCTGTGTCTATGGTGCAATTAAATTAATATTTACATGTTGCAAATGATCGCTTGGCAGGACGTGTGCAGAAACCTGCGTTTTATTCGGCCGGCGAATTTTTATTCGTTGATATTGTGTATTCGTTGTTCCATACGTTTATCCGTGTTTTCAATGTAGCAGCGATTACAACCGGACGATCTTTATTTTCGAATCTTTACTGTCGATTAGTTTCTTGACATAGGTGGAGAACGTAGAATAATAAGGGCTTAAGGCCTTTGTGATCAATCGCTTCGGATAGTGACTTCTCTGATAACCCGAGACGATTTACTTGCACACTTGATTGAACCGTATTTTCTCTGTATTCGAACACTTTACGAACAAAGGTCATTAAGCAGATTTTCTCTACGAGGTGTGGAAGTGAAAACCAAAAATCAATGAGCCGACCCTTACTCGTCGGTTTTTGTAACACTTACTGATAATATTATTGAACAATCTAAATAGGTGGACGTCCAGATCCGGAATACTATACACTTCTTCTCTTATTCGATGGTAAACGCGAAGTTGGTAAAGGCAACATTGAATGTGTTATATGTCAGCGATATGTAACTCTCTGAAGGAACTCGGTGGTATTCTTAACGGTGGAGTTGTACTCGTTTTATACATGGTTTAGGATGGATGCGCTGACATAACGGTTCTTAAGAGGATATTCGGTTTGTTTATCTTTGGAAGTTCATATATCCTCGGCAAGGTGTTAGGAGGTTGTGAACTAATCGAAAGTATAGTTTCGAATATAAACAACGTCCTAAATGTAATCCTAGAGCTTACAACCTTACGAAATTTTGTGGTATATAAAGTTATTTGTCTCGCTGTACATTGGACAAGCGGATAATCGTCTGGAACAATGAATACTGGATCATAAGAACGACTGCCATCTAAGACGGAACAACGAAACGAGCACAGGATTTGCAAACCCACTGCCTAAAGTTTCAACACAACTTCGACATCCCCAGATTTTGAATATTGAGCGAAATACGTCAGAATGGAACTGTTGGAGTTCTTAAGGTAGGACAGTGCGATATGCTCTCGCTTTAGTACTAAACGCCAAACGATAAGAAAGGGAAATGGCGACCACTATTTACTTACTGAATTACTCCAGCGGTGCTCGGGAGAAATATGAAATTGAATCCTGCTAACTTAAAATCAGCTCTTAATTTTTCTATTGGTTGACTATCGCAAGCGATTATTTTTCAGCCATGTCTCACTATATTCACTTGTTTAGCGTAGCTTTCGAAGAAGGCGTTATTTTCAACGAATCGATTCAATTGATTGATAACGCAAATTCCTTTCTACAATTTTTCAAAGTCAACAGCATTCTCTTATGTTCGCTAAGGCGGTTCCATTGGTAATTGGAGACAATTTTTGGGAAAAAATTGTATGGTACCAAACCCGTTGAAAACCCGCTCATTATGGTATACAATCCCTTTATAAATTTGATTGGATGAAATTAGTGGAGGCTTATAAGAAGAGTTATCTTGATCCAAGGGGCGGACCCCCGGATTCAAGCATATCACTAATATAATATACCCCCTTTCTTAAATTCTCCCTTTTCAAGCAAAGAAGCATTTTTGGGAAAAAATGGTCTGTTGCCACCTAGAATGGCAACCTCTTAAAAATATTACGAGAACATGCTCATTTTGATACAAAATATATATGCAAAATTAGAACCTGATTGGACGAATGGTGTAGAAACTTATAATAATCGTTCTCTTGATTAAGGGGACGGAACCCTGAGGTTCGAGATAATTTAATATTACCCCTTTCCTTAAGTCATTCCCGCGGGTAAATACATAAAAATTGAAATTTTAACCCCGTGTTCGACCCTGGTTGCACCAAGTCAGAGGCCTTTGTGGGCGTGCGCACAACAGTTCACCAAAATTTTCTGGAACATATTTTTAGCAAAGGTGTACTTCCGGCTGGTGTTTCATCCTAGCACTTACATATCTAAATCTACTACCGGAACTAAGTTGAATGGATTTTGTAGTCTCTATTGGAAATAAGCATTGAATCATGTCCTATGTTTATTGTACTTGACTTTTGTAGCTAACCTCACTTCTGTACGAACCATCAATCAAGTAACACGCGAAAAGTACCATAAAATAAAATAAAGGAAGTTTATAAAAATTAAATTAATTTAGAATTATCCGTGTTTCATTTTCAAGTTTCCAGCTCTGATTAGCATTAATTCCATTAGGTTATGGGCCCAGTGGATGAAGAATACGGATATTTCGGAAAAATTAAGGCAGATTAATTGGATAAATTGATTTTCGGTGTTGTGAAATTCACATACGGTAAAAGATGGCGTCAGCTGAGTCAAAATACAGCATTTCAAAGCTAAACGGAACAAATTATTTTGTGTGGAAATACAAAATGGAAATGCTTCTTAAGGAAAAAGGTTTATGGGCAGTCATTAATGAGGTACAACCATCACCAGTTACAGCAGCGTGGACAGCAAATGATGAAAAGGCACATTCAACAATCGCATTGAATGTAGAAGACGATCAAATTCATCACATCATCGGTGCAGATTCAGCAAGAAGTGCATGGGGAATTCTTAAGGAAACTTATGAATCAAACACGTCAAGGAATCGTGTGCACTATTTGAAATTAATCATGCAACAGCGGCTTGATGAAGGCGGCGGAGATGCGGAAAAACACGTAAATTCCAAGAACGAGCTGTTTCGAAAGTTATTGGCGCTTGGTATAGATTTTGGTCCGGAACTTTTTATGAGTGCTACGTTGCTGGCTTCTTTGCCACCAAGCTACGGCGGTTTGGTAACGGTGCTCGAGGGTAAAGAAGAGGGTGCATTGACACTCACGTTAGTTAAATCAAAGGTCCTCGCTGAATTCAAAAGAAGAATGGATCGAGGCGGAACAACGGATGACACTGCATTAAAGGTTGACTCATCAAGAGCAACGAAAGATCAAAAAGGTGAAAATAAAAGGTCTGAGTGCTATTTTTGCAAAAGAAGTGGTCACATAAAAAAGGATTGTCGAAAATACAAAGCCTGGCTCAACAAAAAGGAAGGAAGTGATCAGAAGGCGAATCCAGCGAAAAATGAAACAGACAAACTGTTTGTGACACATCAAGTAGGTGATGGCTGGATTGTCGATTCAGGTGCCACGTGTCACATTGCCAGTTCTAAGGATACTTTCGTCAATATCGACATGAATTGTAGTGATAAAGTAAGCGTTGCAAATGGTCAACAATTAACAGCTGCGGGTGAAAGGCACAATTAAGGTCGATTTTCTGAACGAGGAAAATCAATGTGTTCCAGTAAGTATCACAGGCATGTTGCTAATGCCAGATATGACGGAAAATTTGCTTTCAGTCAAAAATCTAACGGAAAAAGGTTTTCAAGTAAATTTCAAGGGCAACAAGTGTGAAATAAGGGAAAACAGTCGGCAAATTGCAGTTGGCGAAATCAGCGGTAAACTTTACAGACTAAAGGAACCTCACAAAGTTTGCTCGGTCGAAAAGGAATCCAATGGATGCATACATTATTGGCATAAGGTTCTAGGCCATAGAGACATCGAAGTTGTGAAATCATTGGCGAAACGAAATTTGGTTAAAGGCACCAACCGCTGAAGCGAGTGTATAGCGGATTGCGAGATCAACTCCAAGTGCAGAGCGTGTCTAGAAGGAAAAATTACTCGAATCAAGTTTCCAGTCAAGTCGAGTAATAAAGCAGTTGCAGTCATGGAACTGGTTCATTCGGATGTTTGTCGTCCGATGCAAATGACCACACCATCAGGTAATCGTTATATTGTGATATTCATAGACGATTACTCAAATTTTACAGTCAGCTACGTAATCGCAAAGAAATCATCAGTTTACAGCAAATTCAAGGAATATATTGCGATGGTAAAGGATCAATTCGGAAAGAAACCTAAGTGCATCCGTACAGATCGAGGAGGAGAGTACCTCAGCAATGAATTCGTGAATTATATAAAGTCCAGCGGAATTCAAATCCAAAGAACTACTGCGTATACACCTCAACAAAACGGAACAGCGGAACGCAAAAACAGAACGTTGGTAGAAATTGCTCACTGCATGCTAATTGATGCAGGTCTAGAGAAAAAGTTTTGGGGCGAAGCTGTAATGATGGCTAATTATGTACATAATCGTTTGCCAACAAAGGTACAGAAACAACGCCATACGAAGGCTGGTTCCAGAAAAGTCCGAATGTGCAATAGTTCAGTAAATTCGGATCAGAATGTTATGTGCATGTACCAACGCAAACAAGTCGCAAATTCGATTCAAAGGGTGTGAAAGCAGTGCTGGTCGGTTATGATTACGAATCAAAGGCATATCGTTGTTACATTCCGGAAATCTATCGAGCCACAGTTAGTTGAGATGTTCAGTTCGTCGAAAGGGGCCATTTTTACCTATCGAGTCCAGCAAAAATTACCAACAGGAACAAATTATCGACAATTCAGAACAACTTTGAAGATGCAGAAAACGATCCAGTACAAGAGGGATTAGTCGATGAGAAAGTTCAGGAAGAGAATCCAATACAGGATCATGTTCAGCATGAAGATGAAGAGGAGCTGTTAGACGATCACAACGCGCTAACAAAGGAATTCCACTAAAGAGACTTATTAAAGAAATGAACGTGGTGAATTCAGTCATTCAAGAACCAAAGTGCTACGAAGATGCTATCAAGTGTGATCAAAAGAGGCTGTGGATTCAAGCAATGGCAGATGAGATGAAGTCATTGATGGAGAGTCAAACATGGGAGCTTGTGAAAATTCCAGAAGGTGCAAATCTAGTTGGCTGCAAGTGGATTTACAAGCTAAAGTGCAATTCAGATGGAGAAGTAGTCAGGCACAAGGCAAGGCTTGTCGCTCAAGGTTTTTCGCAGAAATACGGTACTAATTATGATCAGGTGTTTGCTCCAGCTATTCGTCAAACTACGTTTCGAACATTGCTTACAGTGGCAGCAAACAAGGACATGAAGGTTTATCATCTAGATGCGAAAACGGCTTTTCTCAACAGTGAATTGTCTGAAACAATTTACACGAGATAATCTGTAGGATTCAAAGTTGAAGGCGGCGAAGATTTAGTGTGTCTACTAAAAAGGAGTTTATATGGTCTAAAGCAATCAGCGCGCAATTGGAACAAGACAATTCATCAAATTCTCATCGATTTCGGTTTTGTTCAAAGCAAGAATGATCCATGCTTGTACCCCTACAAACATGATGAAAAAATATGCTACGTATTAATCTACGTTGACGATGTGGTCATTGCTGGTGAAAACAACGAGATAAACTCCAAGTGCGAAACATTTTTAAGTTCCAAATTCAAGATTAAGATCTTGGGAGAGATTAAGGATTTCTAAATGTCTGATGCAAAGAAGTCCTCAGTTCCATTATCAGTTGGATATGGTAAAGGAGGAGATACGGATTTGTTGTTGGGCAACGGCAAATATCAAAAGTTGCTTGGTTGTTTACTGTATATATCAGACAGCACGAGACCTGACATATCGGCAGCGGTTTCAATTCTCGAACAAAAAATATCCAGTCCAAACCAAGAGGATTGGAACGTATTGAAACGAGTATTAAAGTATCTCAAGGGTACTGCCGGTTTGCGATTGTCACTTGGGAAGAGTGATGGTTCAGATCAGTTAATCGGATATGCAGATGCAAGTTGGGCTGATGATCGCACAAGTCGAAAGTCCAATCTGCATTATCATCAACGGAAGCAGAATTTATTGCGTTGTCTGAAACATGTCAAGAGGCGAATTGGATTCGTCGTTTATTCAACGATTTCGATCAGCGCATCAGGAAACCGACGACAAATTTTGAAGACAATCAAGGTTGTTTGAAATTCATTAAGGAGGAGAAATTGTCGTCGCGTACCAAACGTATTGATGTTCGAGAGGCCTTTGTCAAGGATTACAACGCCAAATGTATTGTTACATGCCAAACTATGGTGACAGATTTATTGACAAAACCATTGGCGGGACCTCGTATCAATGTTCTTCGGGATGCATGTCGAGTTAACTGATGATTCAAATGAGGAGGAGTATTGGAAATAAGCATTGAATCATTTCCTATGTTTATTGTACTTGACTTTTGTAGCTAACTCCACTTCTGTACGAAGCATCAATCGAGTAACACGCGAAAACATCATAAAATAAAATAAAGGAAGTTTTATAATTAAATTAATTTAGAATTATCCGTGTTTCATTTTCAAGTTTCCAGCTCTGATTAGCATTAATTCCATTAGTCTCCACTAACGGTGTATAACCATCTTCGGACTTTTGTAGAAATAGTGTTTATATGGAAAAACAATTTTCATGGTTCGTGTTTTCTTTCCTATATTTCCCCGTGTACGTTTCTAATTTCCCCATAGATCAGTGCACAAGTATACTTTTCGGCACTATATAGATTTGGTGTTTATCAAAGCTGATTAAAAGCGACAAAAAGAAAATCTCTACACAATTTATTGTAATATTTTTACGTTCTCGCTCTAGTAGCATTTTCCAGTACTCAAAACATCCAACTGTTTCCTGCAGTAATGCTTCATTCATCACACGTAGCGTGAATTTCAAAGTTAGTTTCCTCCTTTCCTATATTCTCGCGCACCTCACACATTCATTCATGGAAACAAATTATTTTTGCTCATTTTCCTTTTGTCTGTTTATTTAGTTTCTGTAGCGCGCTGGCTGTTATTTCATTCGCAACTGTTTTTTGTGTTGCTCATATTCAAACCACTTTAAGTCGTTGAAGTAAAGATTTTTTTTTAAATTTAATTTAAATTGCTTCGTTTTTATTATAAATATTTCGCTTTCTTGAATATGTAAGTAGATGAGGGTAGAATTTTAATGAAAAAAGAAAAATCAGTTAAGGTTGATACACTTACAGTTTTTTTTTTGTTGTTGGTCCCTGATTAGAGAAAATTTATTTGGAAATTGAAAATTACGGTTTTAAGAAAATTATTTATGTTATTTTCACGGTTGGTATTCTAAATTTTAATTATGATAAAACAAACTTGATGGTTAATTTTTTTTGTTGCCGCGGATATGTAGTTGTTGTCGGTTTAAACGGAATGTGCTGCGTGAAAATGGTTTCTAAAGTGGTTGATTGTGTTCTTATTATGTTTATTGCATAATTCTTAATTGTCGCCAAAGATTTATTTGTCAGTTTATACAGTTTAAACGAGCACAATTAAATCCGCCCATGATAATTATTCCCCCCAGATAAATATTTCCAGATCGATTGACTAATTAAATTTAATCCATATATTAAAAAACTTCTTATCGTAAAGTGGGTTGGTATTATATATACCATCGCCCTTTAATAGTCGTTATTAAGGTTTTTGCTGTTCTCGATCATTAAAATCGTCTACAACAAATTTTACCATTATATGAAAAATGCAAAAAAAAAAAATGAAGCAAAAATTAAAACGGAAAATGTATAGCTGTCTTATCAGTTTTTTACTGTTATTATCCAAACCACGCACATATTTAGATATTAGAATAAATTTATGTAACGATTTCATACTCCTTTGATAATTCGGTACGTTCTTATAATATTGTGTGTATAATACGCACACATTTTGCTTTTTTTATCTGCGCCCTTTCTCGTATAATAACATTGACATGGCTTTAGAATAACAAACATATATAAGATGCTACGTACATCCTTATAAGAAGATATATGGATGTTCGTGTATGCGGTAGATTTACATTATTATAAGGCGGGAGTACAGTTTAAGTGTTCTTTTTCTCGTAATCGTATACTGGCATTACTTGAATAGAGCTGCTCTAATTTGTGTAACCTTCAGTTAGCGCAAGCTAAATAACCCAGTTCGACTACATACGGCAAAGCGTTTTTATAGGGGAACACAATTTTGAGTTGCAGTCATTTTGTAATATTGAGGATAAATTGATTTACATGTATTACGACCACAGACAATTATAGCCAGATAGTGATCTTTCATACAAGCTTGATGTGTATGAATTTACAAAGTTCTTGTTTACACACCGGGTTATAATACCGTTCGATGGGATCTCAAGTGGATAAAGTAGAAAAATTTGGCTATTTAGTATATATCTCTCTTTCTCGCCGTTGCATAGGTCTGATGATAGCTATTCTGTTTGTCTAAAGCTAAATTTTTTTCTTCGATTGAATTTAAAGAAATATTGTTTTAACAAATATTTAAGAAATATTTGTTGAGGTCTAACATCCTCTTTATTCAATTATTCAATTTCCACAAATAAAATACACACTTAATCTTATCGTGTGGGTAACTGCAGCAGGGAGACTTTCGAATTTCAAAATGAAACTTTGGTTACCGATTAAGCCCAATTTGTGCTCACGGGAAAAAATTAGTGCTAGCCCAGGAGCCGAAAAAATTGAAAAGAAAATTTCAAATTTCGCCTGAATGACGAAATAAATAAAACCCGATTTCTAGAAAAAACCAGAAATAATTTAAGTATAATTTTAAATCTTTCTAAAGGCCGCTAAACTGATGAAATTTGTGCTTATCATAGAAATATAATTTTCATAAATTTTCATTCATAAATCGAGGAAAACCAAACCAGCCCCTGAAAGATACTATATTAGAAAACAAAATACTGAGATATATCGTTCAATAATATTTGTGTTGAAAAACAAATTAAACAATAGAAATAAAATGTTCTAAAATCCAAGTCATAAGCAGTCATAGTGGCTGAATTTGTGGTAATCCAGAATTGTTATTCAATGGAATTGGGCCAGTCAAAGCACAACTCCAAAACACAAATTCAACCACTATATTTTTCGGATGCTAATGAACATACCTGACAGGAATATACTATCTGAATTGCTTATGACTTGGATGTTAGAACAGTATATCTTTATAAACTGTGTTGTGTTGTTCAACACACATATTATTGAACACTATACCTCTGTATTTAGTATTTTAATGTAGTATCTATCTGCGGCTAGTTTGGTTTTCCTCGATTTATGAATGAAAATTTATGAAAATCATATTTCTATGATAGGCACAAATTTCATCAGTTTAGCGGCCTTTAGAATTTTTTAAAATTAGACTTAAATTATATCTGTGTATCGATTTTGACCCAAAATGTGGGAAACGAAATGAGTGTAACCGGAAAGATATAGTAGTAGTATTTATGTTTATGTTAGTTAGTGATGCGCTTGGTTTGCTATACCATAGACACCTACATGTATCCAGACACAGTATTATGTTTTGCACTAACACACATATACGGTCTATTGAATGAAATTGAACAACGGACACAACAAAAAATGCCATTCTATGATTTTTTCTAAAAAATTTATTTTACTGTCTTCAGGGCTTGTAATTGGTTCGGAATATTCATTTCGTTTCGCTGTTCCTTTAAATTTCGATTTTACGTTTAAAATATCCCACCATCGTCTAATTATTTCCAGGAAATCAGCTGTTTCATTTTTGTTATTTTGTAGAAGGGCAGCAATTGTGCTGCAGTGAAATACATTATCGACAAGTGTAACTTTTTGGCGTTCTAAATTGTTTGGATACATAGATTTAAAGTTCAATTTGAAAGCAGTTTTAGCAGGTAAGCTTATTTCTTTCATATTTAATTTCTCGGGTTTCGAAGTCTGGGTATACAAATGAATAATCAAAATTTTTAACATTTAACCAATTATTGCGTATATTTTTAAAAATATGGACAGAATCATAACAACAAAATACAAGACGTTCAGAATCGCAGGGATGGAGGAATGAGAAACTATCTTTATTGCCAGTAAACATTTCAAACATTGTTCTATTTATACTATTATTGTCGGTCATAATTACAAAAACTTCTAAACCAATATTGTATAAATACTGCAAGATGTTTTTTGTTAGCTGATGCAGTTCTTTCCCTGTGCAAGTTTTAACGGGTATCAATTTCACAACTTCCTTGAAATTTCCAAATGCAGATTTAACCATAAAAGTTTGAACAGTCTTAGCTAAAGAATCTGAATTATTGTTTGCGAAACCTTTTACACTACCACTTTTGTAATCAATCCCGGATTTAACGTAAATTTCGTCAATCATTAAAATTACTTTCTTTTCTCTATCGGCTAAAGTTTCAACAATGTTTTTTAAGTAATTATTATTGGAAATTTCTGTGTTAGGAGAAACATTTAAAGATGTGGAAATGTGGCGAATATGTTCCGGATGTGGTAGAGTTAAATATTGCCGTATAATATTGTAGGCTGCACTAGACTGCGAATGTAAAAGGTGGGAAACTATTATAGTATTTTGGGAATATCTAGGTACTTTACTTTTCATTAATAATAATTTTATTTGATCGGTCAAAAAATTCAGCTCGTTATAAAATTCAAAGTCGTCAGGGATGTTTTCTAAAGCCAAATTCATTATGTTAAGCGCATTTTCCAACAGGGTGTTACAATCTTTAGAAGTATTAATATTTTCAAAATTTTTATATCTTAAGACAGATTTTCCAATTGAGACCAGAGTGTTAATTTTAAAGTATTTGGAAGAATCCAATTTAAATCTTGCTTAGTTACTAACTCACTATATGTAAAAATATTGACCTTCAAATCACTGCAAATTACTATTCTTATTTTGAAATTACATCCTTTTTGTAAATCACCATCAACTATGTAAAAAGTCAAACTAGCTTTTTGTTCGAAAGTCTTATACTCTGTTAAAATGTTTTTGTTCATTTTCTCTTTATAATTTTGTAGAACGTCCTGATATCCCTTAATCATGTCGGCTTGCAGAATAGCTTCATTATTTTTCTCAATTCTACAATTGATTTCTTCTAGTCGCTTTTCTGGTGGCTTACGTTTGTTTGGCGGTTCGTGTTGATGAGGTTGGCCGGGAAAAACTGTTGGAATGCTCCCATTTAACAATTTTGATCGTGAAATTGGGTAATTTGTATCTTCGTTTCTCATCATTAAATTTTTTTGCACTTGACCTGGTAAAAAATGTTGTACGCATATCGCCGAGTACTTCGACGGCTCCCAATTTGGCTTTTTAATAGCTGCTGTCCATTTAAATTTCAAATTTTTTTTGAATTCGAAATATAGAGAGAAACTAAACAAATTCAATAAAGAAAAAATTCAATACACACATTGACAAAAATATTACTGTGTCTGGATACATGTAGGTGTCTATGACTATACACATGAAAACCACGTGCCATTGTTTTTGTTTATTCTATTAACCCTTGATGAGATTTTTGATTCCTATATTGAGGAGCGCGATTGTGCTCCTTGGCACTCAAAGGGTTAACCATTGTAAACGCCATATTTTGGTGTTGTTTAAAAAAATGAAAAAAATTCGTCATTTTGGAACAAAGAAAAGACAAACTAACGCAACACTGAATCCGCCTTTACAAGATAGTGTTACTTTTTAAATATTCATTTATTTTCGATTGGTTTATTAATTAATATTTTATTTTTAAAATTTATGAAATTTAAATTAAATTTATTTACAAAATTTTAACATATAACATTGATTGATTGATTGATTGATTTTGAATGTACGACCAAGTTCTTAGGCTTGAGTTCCCGGATGACGCCGGGTCCACCGTACACCCTTTTTTACACATAACAAAACCGAAGGATTGGATAGGTTAGTTAAGTGGGACAGAATCGGCCCGGTTACAGACACCTAGGTATAGCCGATAGTTAGTAACACAAAGACAACACAATTCTAATCTACTAGATGAAGGATAAAGGCTTAATAGGTTAATGGATAACGATGGTATTGGTCTTCAACAATTGCTTCTTTAAAACGGCAACCTAAGAAAAAATATTATTATTTCACATGCATCTGGAATTTTCCTGAAATTTAATTCTATTAATACTTTTCGGCTTCCTAACCAAAATTGGTTGACTCGACCCGTTACAGCCACCTATGTAAAGTCGTTAGTAATAAAATGACAACACAATTCTAAACTACACAATCAGCAATTACAATGAAGCATTAATTCACAAGCATCTGTAAATTTCCTGAAATTTAGTTCTAAATTCATATTTTCCGGCTTCCTAAATAATTGAAACATTTATTAATTTAATCATTCTGCAACTCCGCAACTTACAGTAGAATTTCCTGAAACCAAAGTTATTTGAACTATATTCAAAATAACTCTAAAATTCATTAGTATTTAACCGTTGAATTGGGCGAACACGAAATAGCAAAAAAAAAACAGATTAACTAGATTAACTACCGGATTGCATTCAAATATCCCTTAAAATACCATTAAAATATCCTAAATAATTTAGAATTCGCAAAAATTTCGTATGTTTACTAAAATGTTTTTTATAAAACTGATGAATTTTTCCCGACGCCCATCCTTTTTCACAAGGAAACAAATACTTTTATCATTACTTTTGCACTAATTCTGGAACTTCTTCTACGTTTGCTGGGGATATATCACATACAATTAATCTCAGACATGACACATGCGACTCGTCTATGACTTGTCACCTCGTATTAGACTTGTCATAAACGATTCATCTCAGACTGGTAACAAACGTAAATTAGTAATTAGTGTGTCGTCAATGGCCCTCCTGCTGGAAGGTAATATTTAAGTAAAGGCAACTAGATAAAATTTGAAAAAATTATTCTAAAATGAATGATAAATAAGTTTATTTTATAATTTTTATAATTAAATATAAATCGTACCAGTATCTTAAAAGAGGGATAATATGTACTCGTATATTAAATATATTTGAATGAGATTTCCTGAGAACCGAATAATTTTAATATAATATAATAGCTCGGCACTGTACATGTAGATTAATATTTAGGGTTGATTTAAAATTGGGAATTAATAATTATAATTCTTGTACTAAAACAGTCAAGATTGGCAACGTTGCATTTTATGACAAACATCCAGTCGTTGGTGTATTGAAGTATACAAACCTTCTCTTTCTTTTGAATAATTATATTAATTATATCAAATATTTCTAGCTTTTCAGTTACATAGATACAACGAAGTTGCCGATAAACAATTCTTTATGTTAAGATTGTTAAAATCCCAAATCCAATGCAAATAATATTTCTTTTTATAAAGCAAAAATATCGCTAATAAGCTGTGAGAAAATACTAGTAACCCATTGAGTGTCACAAAAAGGCAATTTTGCGGTAAATAATAGGATTCGTTACCAACTCCAACATAGTTGCAATTAATCTTGCACAAATGATGGATTATGAAGGAAATACAATATAGAAAACAGCTTATCATAAATTACCTACACTATATTCTCAATGCACAGAAGAAATACGGAAACGGAAAATTCTATCGCTAATCAAACCAAAATAAAAATATAACAATTTATTACACAAACGCTGAATAATAGGATGAAGGAACATCACCAAAATAGCTCTCTCCGAAAATCTCCGAAATCAGAGCGTGGAAGAAACCACCTCTACAAACAATCGTAGTAAAATGTACCAAGAGAATTATGCAATGTCCATCCAGGAGCTAAAATTACCTCGGAACGATCCCAACAGACGGCATGAATCTTCCCACCATGAAACTACTATCATCCACCAAGCGACCTCCTGCCAACACCACCATTCAACAAAAACCACGCTTCACAAAGCCGTGACGAATCCATGACAGATCACAAACGAACCATGGCAACCCTACAGCCCAAAAACTTCAGCGTACGACCGATCATACCAAAACTCCCAAAATGATTCAGCCCCCGCCAAATCGACGGCAAACTCCAACAAAAAACACCCCAAGCATTCAGCAAAGAAACCAATTTGGACATACAAATCCAACATTCAGGCAATAATTCAATACAAAACTACAAATCCGCCCTCATACACTAACAAATGAGAACTACCTCAAGTCCTAAACAAAACAACTCAAAACAGTCAAAAATACCTTATAAATACAGGTAACGACAGAACACACATGAACACAACTCTCCGCAAGTTGAGAAACACAACGTTCAACGAACAACCACCACAAACCGCAGACACCGAGCCATTACTCACCATGAACGAAACCCATTCAAATCACTCCAAATATCAAAAAAGATTCACTGCAATACAGCTGCAGCACATCCTCGCCGCACATCCTGTGTAAACCAATCACACACATACACCACTCGTCAAAATCTAATCCAGTTTTCGCACCACAGAGAAAAAGTATAACCCCCTTGTAACCGAACGCGGGCATCCGTTTGCTCTTAAATTTGGACGTCAGACGAAAGGCTACCGAAAATTTATTTTATCAATGGAAATACTTGGAGCAGTCTTCTCTGGCCGGCTAGTGCTCAGGGTTAAGGCGTGGGTACCAAGCTGTTCCATTGATCTTGCAAAACCGCTTAAAAATTATAGCAAAATATCGCAAATTCATTTTTATTTTGTTTTTATGCCACATGTGTGTCTACCATACCTACCATGGTTACATCTCCCCTAATCGAATGCGTTTATCTCATTTTAAAGAACGATTAAAATAGAACACCAAAAAAATTAAAATTTTTCAACATAATTATTAGAATAATAAGAATTATCATTTATACATAAATGGATGACGAAAATTATGTAAAACTAAATAAATCTTAAATAAATCTGTAATAACTTGCTAGGAAATTATTAAACTTTTATTACTATAACATGCATCAGCTTAATAAAAGAAAATCAATCAAATTAGAAAAAAAAAAACAAAAAAGTAGTAATAATAATAATTTGAAATAATTCCCTATCCAACTTTATCATTTATCGAAAATTATCATCAATTTGAAATTCCAATAAAAAAAATTGATGAGAATTTTAAAAGAAATGTTCTAATACTACCAATATGGAAGCTCTATCAAAACTTAAATAAGTAAGCGCAAAGAATAATATAAGATTACGCGATATTTAAATTTTTATAGAGTCGAAATAATTAACATAAATTTATTAAAATTTAATATACTTAACAATTATTTTTAAATTACAACTTACACTATTATTCTATTCTAAACAACGTTGGGCGCCGAGGTAAACGAAGCGACGATATATCCAAAAAAATGAGCCGAAGATTCGTTTTCCGCACGTAGTTTTAGCGTTTTCAGTTACACTATTATGATGAACTTTCTAATTATTTATGTACCTCGCGGATACAACTGTTGTATACACTTATAATTTTCTTAACTTATTATTAACCATCACCTTATGTTACGTTAGTTCATGAATTTTATTATTATTATATTTAAATGTTTAATATTTAATTTATTAATTTATTGTTTTATATTTATTGACTCAAACTATCCATATTATTTATTAATTAAATCTAGCCTTATGAAAAATTTTCTATTATGTTTTTTAGTTTAGCTTTAGTTTAGTTTTAATTTTGATTAACAAATTTTGATTAACAGCACTAGATTTTCAGTACACTAATAACGTTTAATATTGAACACCGTTACTTTAAGTCTTTTGCACTTCGAATCAAATTTTTTTTTTTTCACAATGATTATAAATTATATTTTAGGATAGTTTTTGGATTTAATTGATTATTAGAACTGTCGAGCAGAAAATTTTATTGAAAGGTTTTTATTCGGTTTAAGTGCTTTAAGAATGCATTATTTCTAATTTCAATTTGCACTTAATCACGTGACCACGTTGTTATCGTCCGATAAAATTCCGTTCATACCACAGTTTTAACACAGCACTATAAGTGGTTTTAATTTTTATTTAGATCACGATAAATGATCTTTAAGAATTCTACAATTTATTAAATATTTATACTATTATCATTTTTGGAATTAGTTATTATATATTAATTTAATTTTTTTACAAAAAATAAAATTGTGTTCTAAGTCCCAACTCGGACTTAAAAAAAAACTGTATCCTTTATATTTTTATTTTGAATGGTAATTATCACCATTTAACTTTTAGTCACTCATTACCCGATAATATATTTTATCAAAATCCAAAACTTGACTACCCGTTCTCCCCGATCCTCCCAAAAATCAAAGCTTTCCGTTTTTTCCATTATTTTGTTAATTTCAATACATAGAAGAACAAGAATATTATTGTTTTTGTACTTTTGGTTGCAGTCTAATTAAGTTAAAATTCAGGGTATAGCACCTGCACACATCACTCAAAATTTGAAGCGCGCGTTGGAATAAAAAAAAAAATAATTTAAATTTCGTAATCAATGAAAATATGAATTTGCGGTAACCTGGCAAAAATATTAGTGACGGATCCATAGGATTTGTTACACCCTCCCAATCGCCAAAAATATACATTCCTTTATATGTACAATATTCATTTTGCGCGATCTCGACCTGCGACAACATCCACCCCTTGCCGATGACGCCAACCCAGGTCGACAAGGAGAGGTCAACGTCAGCCGCCTCTCCACAACGACGGCAAAAAATCTCACAAAGTTAACAAAAGTCTAAATTATTATACATATAACAAATCAACAAATTATGAACAATTAAAGTCTAATCGACTTTCCCAATTCACAAATTGAATCATCCACATCCAAGAACATTTAGTGCAAATCCAAAGAAATTCGCCCATTTAGACAACGTAATACGAAGTCTTAGTGTAATCCACTACAAAAATATAAATACAACCGTGAGAGAGCAGAGAATATTATACGATCATTTTGTTTATATTTTGCGCATCCCATACACCATATTTTCACTTATATGTGTATATCCTTAAATAAAAAAATTAAAAGAAATAAGGATTCAGTACAACATGCAATAAAGACTTGATATCCAAATTTTAAATTAGCTTTTTGGTCGTGATTTGTTCAATAAAAATTTTAACATATAACATATAAACATATAAAATTAATTTATTATAAAAAAATATTAAATATAAAATACATTAGCATGTTAAATAATGACACTCCACAGCTCGTGAGCAGACGTAATGTGTTGAGAAAAGGAAATAAGCACCATAACAATTAAACCGATTCACCCGGATCGCGTTATTTTGGTACTGTTCATCATAAAAATGACACAAATACGAACAAAAGAAAAATACAAATACAAAGACATAATCGTGTATTACACAGTGTATACGTATTCGATATTTTTTGCTTCACTCATTTTAAATGAGTAACTCACGGGACAAAATCGATATACTGGTTTTTTCTAGAAATCGGGTTTTATTTATTTCGTCTTTCAGGCGAAATTTGAAATTTTTTTTTCCATTTTTTCGGCTCCTGGGCTAGCACGAATTTTTTTCCCGTGAGCACAAATTTGGCTTAATCGGTATGCAAAGTTTAATTTTGAAATTCGAAAGTTTCCCTGCTGCAGTTACCCACACAATCTTATCATCTACAAATATTTATAGCTTACATCTACGCTTACACTGGAATAGAAAAATGTTTGTCTGCAAAGTTGCAATATGAGTAATATGGGAAATATAACTTAGGAAAATATTTGCATGGTTACAATGCGTGTTTCCACGCAACATGAGAGTATAGCATATTTTGTGCAACGTGACAATTTCGTTACTTAATTCTTCCCTGCTTATATATTGATTGTCCTCAATCATTTTTAGAAAACATGTATGTTGTTGAATTTAGGTTTAATGTCAACGGATGACCTTATCATCAATTTGGTGTGAAATATGACTCTGGTGTTTGTTATGACTCTGCGGTAGGAGTTTGAACGATAACATTTGTATCTTTCGGTTTGAGAATTTTGAATGTTATTGCAAACAATGTTAGAATGATGACGATAATAATAGCATAGGTTGAGAATTGATGCGGAATTGTCCATCATTTCTAAGGAAAGGTGCTTCTTTATTTTACTTTCTTGGGGGGGTTGGATGTAGAATTTCTGGTAAGACATGAAATCGAGATTCATCGAGAATGGTTTCATTGAAGCTGTTTAGGAGGGGAATTCCTGGAGAAATTTCCTCGATAGTAGGGATATGATGATTATTAAAGACTCTTAAATATATTGGGGATGCAAGAGGTATTTGACAAATCAATTATTTAATTTACATATGGACTGGCCATGGAATAAAGTGTTTTACATTTTTCTGTAACACCATAGATTTCATCATTATTTTTTATCATTGTTTCCACTTCTACTTCCAATACCACTTCTGTTGCGATTTTATTTGTATTTACTGATTTGAAAGTTATTTTCTCTTAAATTTTCAATTCATTGGTCTGCAAAATCCCCAAATCTAACTGTAACAGATTTTTATGTATTGGAAATGATAAAGGTGCTTGTAAAATTCAAAGAAATTGAAACAAAAGGGAGACTAATACAACGAATACACACACCAGCTCGACAGATAAGGGAAGAATTGTCAAGAATTGAAATAACCAATGACATTCATAAACGAATATTAGCCTGTATTCAATCACAAGAAGGATGCTTTGAAACCTTTTATAACTACATGAAGTGCTTTTATTCTCGAGCCAAAGGTTGTATTTAAGGACATGAGGGGACATCCCATGTAGGGAATGGGGTCATGGCAAATTAAAATAAAATAAAAAAAAACTTTAACTGTTTTTTTTAGAAAAACTGAATTTTATAAAAATAATATTTTTTTTTACTTTAAGCTCTTAAACAGATGCAGATGCAAGATACACCTTTAGATCTTAAATAAGTCTATACAATTAACAGTGAAATAAGACTAAGTTGGTTGCTGGCCGTTAAATATTTTTGATGTTCCAGTTTAATATTTGTGTATACTTTTTTTCTGAACCAAATTTTTTAAATACTTTAAATACTCTCCCCTCCCCTCCCATACGATTTTTGCACAGAATGAACTAAGGAATCACCCCTTAACGGATTAGAATCCAAAACCCGCACACCCTGTATCAAGTATCAAATTACATACCTGGCTGCGGATCAGTAGTCGGGTAAATCGTTTACTACGGTATAAATCGAATTTAGTACAGATTTTTCGATCAGTTTACCATAGAATTTTTCAAAAATAATTGAATTTACCGAAACATTTACTTAAAATTGACTTTTACCCGACTATTGGGTACGCAGCCTATGAAAACGTTTATTGTGAGATATTGGCAAAAATACGTTTTTTAAATTAAAACCTATTTTGATTTTTGATTAAGCAGTTAAAAATAAATAAATAAATTCCTTTTGTGCATTCAAAATTTTTCGTAAAGTGTGTGGTTTCAGAGCTTTGGTCGAAAATATCTGCATTAAAACAAAAAGTGTTTCTCTAAGTTCAAACACTCTTTCGTTGTAACGATCAATTCTTCTTTGATTTATTAAGCAAATTTTTAATTTAGGTACTCCTAACTTTTTAATTACTAATTAAGTGTTACGTATTATTGAAAAAATTTTGATTGTCAAGATTTAGCTGAAGCACCTTAGTGCTCAAAACTACCGTTGAGACGTTAGAAGCAGGCACGCATATTATTTCCACTTGATTATGTGCCTTATCGTTTCAACGGTCTTGCAAGAATCAACAATTTTGATATCAACGCTGCAGCTCGCAAATTTGCCGTTTTGGCGCTGGTAGCTTGCTATTTATTCTTTATAGAATATCTAAGTGCCGCATATCATTGAAAAGGTTTTGGAGTAAGTCGTACATTTAGATGAATTTCCTTAGTACTCAAAACTGTCTCTAATTTTATTAATCCTTAAATTGGGCTTAAATCCAACGAGGAAAACAATCTAAGATTATTATCTTTTATGCAATCCTGATAAATCCCCTCGATATGCGGAACAAATGAAGGACGATCAACATATGTTTCTGAGTCTTTTGTGGTGATTTTTTTTAGTGGAAGTTCTTGATTCTCTCTTAATTGTTTTGGAACCCATTTGCTATGTGGAAATTTGAAATGTGAATTTTTCGGGTTGTGCCTTTTTTCAGAGAGCAAGTATTAATTTTCTAATGGATTTAATGCCCTTTTAAAAACAGTTACCGCTTTTCATCCAATCATATACCACCAATATATCTACCCAGGTAATTATCAACCTATATACTGACACGAAAGACGGGTTGACGTTAACTTCTGTACTTCAAAGATCATATTTGGGCTTATTAACATCACCAATCATAATCGATAAATAACAGGGCTTTTGCATCCACCTCTTTGCATCACCTCCCGTGAGATTCTAAGCTAGTACCGCCCGGTCCATGTGCCGAAAGCTGTATTCATTGTACCACTGGTCCGGACAAGGACCTTCTTGCAGTGGTCTTTGGTTTCTTTATCTGAAAACCGATTTGACGAGATGTTGTTTAAAATTGATTACCTCTTTTTTCGAAACGATTTTACGATCCAAAATGCAAATGTAATTCTCGTGATTTAAGGTAAAAATAGTGGCGATATAATAAAGGAGATATAACAACCGCATCCCAAAAATTAAACAGAGTTGGAAGAAGATAGTCTTATTCTATTTTTAAACGGTACGTCATATGATGAGAAAGGAAGTTGAAACAACTCAACGTTGATATAAGACAAATAAAATTTAAATGAATCGAAGTTAATTAGCATTAATACTGATTTGAATGTTTAAACCTTATGTAAAATGAAATGATAACGACAACTCGACTTAAATTAAAAGTGAACGAAATTAAAAATTAAATTTTGCTTTTCTCAGCTATATACGTAGATCAGTGATAGTTACGAAATTATTTTATAGAATGGAATCGGAAATCTTATCAGCATCATTATATTTTAGTGATGAAATATTTGGTTAAAGCTAAATGGTCGGAAGCTTAAGGTATTAATTATGAGTATTTGACCAAGTTATTTAAAGTTAAATTTTCGATTAAATTTTGTAACAGAAGGAATATCGAGTTTCGTTGTGATAAGATCATCAAAAAATTCGTGTGACTCCCAACTTTGCTGCCACAAGTTGCTGCATTCTTCTTTCGTTCACCGGATATGTAAATTTTTATCCATCGTCTCGTCAGTTTCAATGATGACACTCCCTGTCATAGTCAGGCGTCTCTTCTTAATATTGCTGATAATTGCACTTTGTTTTAGTTTGATATCTATCGGCATATACTACCAGCAATAATATTTAAAGCAAGCTTGGGGGTAGTCCTACAGCACCTGTGCACCTTCTAATGTCCTTATATGGTGAACATTTAACTTGTCCACCCAGCTTGCACACGCGTATGTTAGTTAGTACGGGCTCAATTACTCCATTATATAGATAAGCAGCGTACGGTTATTAAGTCCCCAACTCTCTTGCGAGATTCTTGCACTGATATGTAAGACTTTTTTGGCCTTTTCAGCGCTAGTTTTTACGTGACTTGTAATTCCAGGACGCTCATTAAACCCCTAAATATTTGACAAGACCACCAGACATTGTCGAAGGCACCTGCAATAACCCAGGAATAGTCCTAACACGTACTTTGTATTTGAGGCTTTGACTTTGTTTACTAGCGTTAGGAAAGCATCTTCCGTTGAGCTATTTCTGATAATGGTCTATACGCTTTACGATCAGCTACATTTATATCTCCTCCTTTTCTGATTACAACCACTTTACCTGTTTTCCAGATTTGCGAAAACACACCCAGCTCTAAACACTTATTGAACAGACGTGTTAGTTTACTCCCAATGATAGCACTTCTGTTTCGATAAGGTCAGGTCCAGGTGCCTTGCCATTTTCCTACTCGTCAGTGCTAATTCAACCTCCTCTTCACTGAAAGACGTCTTCAGACGTAGGTGCCTGCTGCATCAATATTCTTATATTAATTTGCTCTTCTGAATCATTTTCAGGATCATCGTCAGGTAGCAGAGAGTTTAGTAAAAGTTGGTTTGTTTCTTGCCATATTGTTGTTGCTGTTCCATGAGATAGAATTGAGCTTAATGACTCCCGATATTTAATTTTACTCGCCTGGTATTTATATACAAATCCCCATGGCTCGCTGTTACCATATAAGGAGACAAATTTTCAAAGCTTTTTTGTTTTTCGCGTACAATCTCATTAAAATACGGGTTTCTTAGTTGCCTGTACCTCAGTTTCTTAATTTCTCTTAACTCTGTTTGTCTAGTGTTTTGGAATTCTTTCCGACTTCTTTGCACTTCTTTTCGTTTTCTGTTAAGGCTACGAGTCCACCATGCGACTTGTCGTTTGGAGCTCTTTTGATTTGATATCGCAAATTTGCAGGCTTTGATTATGCTGTTGGTGACTGTAGCAGCAAGTCTGTTTACAGTGTCTTTGGTGTTGCAGTCTTCCCAGTTTATGTGATACCATTGATCAGAAAGACAGTCGAGCAAACCTTTTATTTGTCTCTCTATTACTATAATTCAACACTTTTTTAGACAGCTTTATCAAGATCGCCCTGTGATCACTGGATGTCCAACTTTTTTTTGACACTCCAGTTTCTAATTTTGTTTAACAGCCTACTGGTCACTAAGGTCAATATTTGACTCCCCATTGTGGCAGTATGTACTGTCTTCTCTTTCCTTATTTAGCAAGCAAGTGCAGTCTATTGCTAGATATAAAATCTTCAACTTCAATACCACGATCATTAGTTGTGGTGTCATACCAGCTGGCATGGCGTCAAAATCACCACATATCATTACTCGTATTTGCCTTCCTTTTAGCGCATTAAGTATAACCTCTAATCTCTGCAGATAGGATCCCGTTTCGTCACTAGCCTAAACGTAGATAATCACAATGTAGAAAGTACCTGCTAAAGTTCTCAATTCTACACAGACACAATGTGAGTCACTGAATTGGATGAGCTTCGTGGCCGTAATGTTGTTATTGTGGATACTAATTGCTGATTTGTAATCCACATCAGTGTCAGTTGCAACAATTGCCCTTGTTGACATTCCTCTTATTCTACCATATGCCGAGTACGGTTCTTGCATACATACCATACCATACCGCAATCGCACCTTGCATGTTTATTTGCAGTATTGTAATTTCCCGCATACTCACCAGAATGAAATAATTGATAAATAAATCCTAAGTAAAACAATCTTTAAATGTATTAGTAAATATACATCAAAAATCAACATTTAGGCGAAACTATATTTTACATTGTAAAGTTAAATATACATTTGTGAATAATTGGTCTTACCGTTAGGTTTATCCCAAGAGTTGTAACCTCTTAGAAGTATCCTAGGACAGAGGGTTTTTATTTCAATTTTTGCCTCTACAACTTTTGAATATTAAACCCAGTGTTTCCCTAATTTTTCCGGAAAACTCATGTTTTCTAGTTAGATTGGGTCTAGTACAAAGTGAAAACACCTATCCCAAGAGTTGTAACTTCTTAGAAGTATCCTAGGGCAGACGGTTATTACTTCGAAATTTACCTCTACAACTTTTGAATATTAAACCTAGTTCCCCTAATTTTTCCAGAAAACTCATGTTCTCCAGTTGGAGTGGGTTTAGTACAAAGTGAAAACACCTATCCTAAAAGTTGTAACCTCTTAGAAGTATCTTAGGACGGAGGTTTATTACTTCGAAATTTACCCCTACAACTTTTGAATATTAAACCCAGTGTTCCCCTAATTTTTCCGGAAAAATCATGTTTTCTAGGTGGATTGAGTTTAGTACAAAGTGAAAACACCTATCCCAAGAGTTGTAATCTCTTAGAAGTATCTTAGGACAGAGGGTTTTAACTTTAATTTTTATCTCTACAACTTTTGAATATTCAGCCCAGTGTTCCCCTAATTTTTTACCGCAAACTAATGTTTTCTAGTTGGATTGGATCTAGTACAAAGTGAAAACTCCTATCCTAAGAGTTGTAACCTCTTAAAAGTATCTTAGGGCAAAGGGTTATTACTTCGATTTTTATATCTACAGCTTTTGAATATTAAACCCAGTGTTCCCCTAATTTTTCCAGAAAACTGATGTTCTCTAGTTGGATTGGGGCTAGTACAAAGTGAAAACACCTATCCTAAAAGTTGTAACCTCTTAGAAGTATCTTAGGACAGAGGGATTTTACTTCAATTTTTGCCTCTACAACTTTTGTATATTAAACCCAGTGTTCCCCTAATTTTTCCAGAAAACTCATGTTCCCTAGTTGGATTGGGTCTAGTACAAAGTGGAAACACCTATTCCAAGAGTTGTAACCTCTTAGAAGTATCTTAGGACGGAGGGTTATTACTTCGAAATTTACCCCTACAACTTTTGAATATTAAACCCAGTGTTCCACTAATTTTTCCGGAAAAATCATCTTTTCTAGATGGATTGAGTTCAGTTCAAAGTGAAAACACCTATCCCAAGAGTTTTAACCTCTTAGAAGTATCTTAGGACAGAGGGTTTTAACTTTAAGTTTTATCTCTACAACTTTTGAATATTCAGCCCAGTGTTCCCCTAATTTTTACCGAAAACTAATGTTTTCTAGTTGGATTGGGTCTAGTACAAAGTGAAAACTCCTATCCTAAGAGTTGTAACCTCTTAAAAGTATCTTAGGACAGAGGGTTATTACTTCGATTTTTATATCTACAGCTTTTGAATGTTAAACCCAGTGTTCCTCTAATTTTTCCAGAAAACTAGTACAAAGTGAAAACACCTATCCCAAGAGTTGTAACCTCTTAAAAGTATCTATGGACAGAGTGTTTCTACTTGGGTTTTTACCTCTACAACTTTTGAAAATTAAACCCAGTGTTCCCCTAATTTTTCCAGAAAACTCATGTTCCCTAGTTGGATTGGGTCTAGTACAAAGTGAAAACACCTATCACAAAAGTTGTAACCTCTTACAATTATCTTAGGACAGAGGGTTTTAACTTTAATTTTTTGCCGCTACAACTTTTGAATATTAAACCCAGTGTTCCCTAATTTTTCCAGAAAACTCATGTTCCCTAGTTGGATTGGGTCTAGTACAAAGTGAAAACACCTATTCCAAGAGTTGTAACCTCTTAAAAGTAACTTAGTACAGAAGGTATTTACTTCGATTTTTATCTCTACAACTTTTGAATATTCAGCCCAGAGTTCCCCTTATTTTTCCGGAAAACACTTGTTTTCTAGATGGATTTGGTCTAGCATAAAGTGAGAACACCTATCCCAAGAGTTGTAACCTCTTAGAAGTATCTTAGGACGGAGGGTTATTACTTCGAAATTTACCCCTACAACTTTTGAATATTAAACCCAGTGTTCCCCTAATTTTTCCGGAAAACTCATGTTTTCTAGATGGATTGAGTTTAGTACAAAGTGAAAACACCTATCCCAAGAGTTGTAATCTCTTAAAAGTATCTTAGGATAGAGGGCTATTACTTCGAAATTTACCTCTACAACTTTTGAATATTAAACCCAGTGTTCCCCTAATTTTTCCAGAAAACTGATGTTTTCTAGATGGATTGGGGCTAGTACAAAGTGAAAACACCTAGTTTTTGAAATTTTAAATCTATTAGTAAAACCAATTATTCAAAATTGCATATTTAACTAGCTTCGCCTAAATGTTTGTGTTTTTGGTGTATATTTACTAATACAAAAACACGATTTTTACTTAGGATTTATTTAGGAATTATTTCATTCCGGTATACAAGGGTGTGAAATATTTCCTAAGCCTATCCTAATTTTTTTTTAACTTAGGATAAAGTTAGGAAATATTTCACGCGCATGCTTACTCAAATTACTCGGCAGTACACTAACCATAATTAATTCGTTCCGTGAGTGCTGGTATAGCTCCTAAGTATGCAGGACAGTTTTTGTTAGTAACGCTGTGCGGGTGTGCTTTTTTGGTTTTAATGGAATTGATGCACTTGTGCATTTCTTTTTTCTTTGGGCATTCACTGTACCTATGTCCGACCTCGGAACCTAGTAGGCAATAAGAAGTCAGCAATGTTGCAGGACGACCACTCCAGGTATATCTTTTTCCTTTGTAACCGCTTTTGTGTATGTCCGACTCAATTCTAAAACATGTTTTTATCCCGTTCGGATCAACTCCAGGCAGATTTTGTTTAACTATAAGCGCTGGAAGCTCTTCTTTCTTATCTTCTTCTTCTCTTCCTTCTTTCAAAACGCATCTATGGGATATCTGGTGTGATAATCACGTAAGAAATCCCACATTAGCTCCCAAAATACATTATGCACAAATTTTACCGCTAGACGCACAAAATTGCACAATAAAATACTACTCGACAAAATAAGAAATCCGTGGATTTTCCTAAATGAGATTTCTGTCGTGACTCACGCACAAATTCAATCATCTCATCAAGCCGTGGCGACTGAATATTACAACACAATGAATTCACCGTCTCATTCACATTGGGTTCGATTTCCGTGCAAATTTTTTTTTAATTTTTTATATATTTTCCCCAAATTTATTACTGATGTCGATCACAACTAAATGACCTTAGGGCCGACATCGCTCCAGATGAAAATTAATTAATTATGAGAGTCGTAGAAAGCAACCAAATTTATTAGCCAATTCGAAATATATCATTTACTTACAGAATAATCTGCGCCATTCATGAGTTCAAGAACGGAAAACGTACCACCCCAAAAATATTGATCGCCAACGTAAAATAAAGTTTGCATTATTTTACCTAAAATTTATAGTCAACAGTAACAATTCCAAAACCTTTAACAAATAACACTGAGATTCCGTTTATGCATTTGCTCTACATTACAATACACACAACTACATCTCAAGAGATCCGGCGTTTGCCCAAAAAAACATAAAAAATATTACCATCGCGTTTACAATCTGATTTATGTATGTAAAATACTTGAAATTTTTTATTTGCCAAAACAACCGTACACAAAAAAAATGACGGAAAACCCCCACAAACAAAAAGAAACAAAAAGCAAAAAAGAAAACTTAACGATGATGAATTAAGTTGAAGTTGCGCTATTGTTGGATAGACAATACCCAAAACCAAACCAACGAAAATTGAAATATGATAATGGAATTTTAAATGATTGTAACCATTCCGTACCGATTGTTGTTCATTATTCAATCGAAAAAAATATTCACACAATGGCACATAACAACACAAAAAGTGTATCGTATTAAACACTCGATAAGGAGGAATTTCCATCATCATTATCATCAACATCAGCGCGTTGTTGTTATTATAAACCGCGTATAATTGTGAGAATACCCATCCCTTGTCGTGCCTAATTGTGTTCTCTATCGGTTACACAATGTTGAATTTCATTTGTAATTTATTTTTTTTTTTTACAAATCTAGGTTGATTATGTAGCAAATACTACGGCTAATTTCGCGTCGTTTCGATATTATTTACAGGAATGCATCGTTTAACGCTAGGCCTGATGGTAAATTGAGAAAAACATCTTTCTAAATTTTGTAGATGAAATATTAAGTATCATATAGCCCCTTCTTCGAAGTATTAGAGCATTACAGAACCAAGTACTGGACAAGTGTCCCGGATACCGCCGGGCCTATTCCTACAGCCTGTGGGACGGAACGATCCGGTTTCAGACATCTACTTCTAATCTACTAGAGGAAGGATAAAGACTTAATATGTTTAATGTATAACGATGGTATTGGTCTTCAACAATTGCTTCTCTAAATCAGCAGCCTGGGAAAAAATATTATTATTTCATGCGCATCTGTAGATTTCCTGAAATTTAATTCTAAATAAATTTTTTCCGGCTTCCTAAATAATATAAACGTTTATTAATTTAATCCTCTGCAACTCCACAACTTCTCTAAAATCCATTAGTATTTAACCCTTGAATTGGGCAACCTACGAAATAGCAAAAAATAAAAAATAAAATAAAAAAATCTTTAAAAGAAATTGCAAAATATAAGTGAGACATCCCAAAGGCAATGATTCCTGCAAAACTGTTAATGTTATTCAATGCCAGATTAACTACCGGATTGGATACCTTGTTAAAGTTAGCCGAAAGTGAAAAAATCGATAATGCAGATAGAGTCTTGACTACGTCAGCTGAAAGTTAAATAAACTATAAATTACATTGAAATATCCTAGCCGAAAGTGACTAACCTACAAAATCTGCCGAAAACAGATGTATCATGGCAAACAACAAATACAATTTTCAAATTAACCGATATTAATTTATTGTTTCATGTGTAACAGCAGCTTACGGTCAACTTTATAAAATTTATTATAACTTAACGTTAAAAGTATTAGGTTTGGAAATCTCATTGAAAGAGGTTTGTAAGGGTAATAACTTGAGAAAATATAGTTAGTAATAAAAAGAATGCCATATATCTGTTTCATACAGCCGAAAAATTCCGTTAAAGAACGTTCAAAAGAAGTTCAAAAATTATCAAACTTTAAATGGTTTATAATTGTCGTTGAAGTGGTTCGCAAATCAAGACTATGCCAGACACACACCGATCTGACTACGTCAATTCGATGGGCCCTCGCCTATGACCATAGGCAGATTTTTATTATAGGTTAGGGTGAGTCTTATGGGTATAGAGGTGAATTTTTTCCCCCTTCTTCTGACGATAAAATCGTTCATCATTCGAGATTTTGCCAGATGGACACCAATCTGACTATGTTAAATCAATGGCACTGGATCATAGGTAGATTTTTATTATAGGTTAGGGGTGGGTCTGATGAGGTCATAGGGGTGAAATGCCATATCTATTTCATACAGCCGAAAAATGTCAATAAATAAGATTAATAATTATCAACCAACCGTCCATCATTCGATATTTTGCCACATGGACACCAATCTGACTAGGCCGATTCGATAGTCCATAACCATAGGTAAATTTTGATTATAGGTTAGGGGTCATTCTGATGAGGTGAAATTTTTATTTTTCCCTTATTCTGACGATAAAATCATTCAAGATTTTGCCAGATTGACACCAATCTGTCTATTCCTATTCGATAGCCCATAATCATAGGTAAAATTTGATTATAGGTTAGAGGTGGGCCTGATGAGGTTATAGGGATAAAATTTTTATTTTTCCCTTCTTTTGACGATAAATATCGTTCATGATTCGAGATTTTGCTACATGGACACCAATCTGATTATGTTAACTCTATGGCACTTGATCGTAGGTACTCGTAAATTTTGATTATAGGTCAGAGGTGAGGATTGATGGGAATGATTTTTTCTCATCCTCTGCCAGTTGTTGTAATGTTCTGAAGACAAGGTAAGTGGCTAATGAAGTTCCGTACGTGACTGTTTTTAATTGGTACTCCTGAAGTTTCTCAGTCGGTAAATCACGCCAAAGTACAGGGTGTCCGCCGGGAAGGTATACTACTTTGTTTTGCCGCCATTTAGGCGAATATTAGTATTGACAGTTCATACTTGACAGTCGTGAAGTAGACACGTGGCAAATTTATTATGGAAAAATATTCGATAAACCATCGTGTTTTAATCGTTAAAACATGTTATCAAAATCAATCATCGATTACTGTGACGATGAGAAAGTTACGTGAAATTTTTGGGAGAAACAACTTGCCAACAAAACGCATTATTTATCCTGTAGTGAATGATTTCGAGCCACAACGTACTGCAAGATCGGCTGAAAACATTACTGTTGTTCAAGAAAGTGTTCAAAACAATCCATCAACCTCAATTCGACGCCGTGCTCAGGAGCTTGGTCTTCAAAGAACAAGTTTGGCCACAATTTTGCACAAGGATTTGCATTTGTTTCCATTTAAGATTCAGTTGACACAAGAGCTTCTTCCACAAGACCATTTACGCCGCCGTACATGTGCCAATAGGATGTTACAGTTCGCCCATGACAACCCCGATTTTCATGAAAAAATCATAATGAGTGACGAAGCACATTTTCATTTAAATGGATATGTGAATAAACAGAATCGTTGGTTCTGGGCAATGGAAAACCCTCCCATTATTCATCAGTCACCTTTACATCCATTAAAAATGACAGTCTGGTGTGCAATTTGGTCAGGAGGAATCATTGGACCTTACTTCTTTGAAAATGAAAACGGCGTAACGATGACTGTGAATGGGGAGCGATATCGTGATATGATTGAAAACTTTTAACGCCACAACTGCATACTTTGGGCTTGATTAACATGTGGTATCAACAAGACGGTGCCACATCGCATACAGCCAGGATTACAATGGAATTACTGCGAGAACTCTTTCCACAACAAGTTATTTCAAAAAATGGTGATGTTGATTGGCCTCCACGGTCGCCTGATTTGACTGCTCCGGACTTCTTTTTGTGGGGATATCTAAAGAGCAAGGCTTATGCAAACAAACCAGAAACGCTTGAGCAACTCAAACAAAATATTCGTGATGAAATTAATGAAATACCGCGTGAAATGTGTGAGAATGTAATGAAAAATGTGCTCAAAAGGGCTCGCATTTGTGAGGCTAACAGAGGCGGACATTTATCTGATATTGTATTCCATACATAATTGCCGACATTTAATAAAACATTTATCAATATAAGATCCATTCTCTTTCATTTAATCAAAAACCATAAACAAACAAAGTAGTATACCTTCCCGGCGGACACCCTGTATGTGTTGAAAGTTCCTGTATTCTGCAGCGATCCATATTTGCCGAAACATTTTTTCAATGTCTGCGGTAAACGCGTATTTGTGCTTTTGCCATCTCATAACGATATGCCAAAGTTGTTGTAATTTTGGCCCGACATGCATGATGTTATTTAGTGACCGACCATTGGTTATTTTCGCTGAGTCATCAGACACCATTCTTAACTTTGTTGTAGTGCTTGATGGTTTGAAGAAGGCGTGATGCGGTGGGTCCAGCTGTTGAAGCGTTACGATTTTCTGCATATATTCTTCCATATATTTTTTGTATTGAGTCGCTAAGTCGTCGTTCTTCAAGATTTGGACTAATCTAGCTGTTGCCATCTTTTTTGAGTCGCCTAATTTTCCATCAATGTTGTTAAATCGAATTTTTACGGTGTACCTGCCATTTGATGAACAGCATGAACTGTTTGTTAGCAAGGTTGCTCCTGTTGGATTACATTTTACCGCTATGGTTCAAGGTTTACGGAAATTGATGGTTTTTTCGCGAAACTGATTTCAATGCGGTGAATCGATTTTCCAAAAATATTATGAGGCTGGCTAAAGTTTGAAGTTCCATTGTGTTTGTTAGCGACATCTCGTATAGTCTTAAGGTTTCGGAGTCGAGCTTCTGGGTTAATATGATTTGATACCAAGAGTCGATGTTGACACACATATTTCTTATTGCATGAAGGTACTCGTTGGTGGTCTCGTATATCGCACGAATGAATGTCTGAAGCAGTCGGTTCCGATGCTCCCTTGTAACATCAATGTATGGATGTATCTTGTTACTATCGCTCTGCGATTATCGTATCTTTATTTGATTCCGTTATTATGCACTAACTTTATTACGGGATGGCACGAAGCAAACCCGTAGATTCATCTAAATATGCAGAGCCCTCTTTCACGGTGATTTTGTCAACTAGATCTCAGGGTTTTGGGCCATGGGGAAGATGAGGCTTGCATATTCTTGGACTACACCGTAAAACAGAGCTAAATAAGAAGCCAACAAAAAACTGAAACGCCAAAAAGTGTAAATTACGCCAAAATTGTATCGACCGAAATTTGAGGAAATTGAGTAAAAATAAGAATAACCACCCAGGAACGATTGAATCTCCCTAATTACAAGTACAATGTCTGCTGAGACCCCCCCAAATGACCCATCGAATCCCAGAGGCCGATGCCCAGCCACAACGAAGCAGCATTAGAGAGTAGGGACGTCAACAGACGAAATCTCTCTTCACTTGTAGAGACCTCCAGGTAATCTCATTACATTCTCACATTACACACTTCGACAGCTGGAGACTGCCGAAGAGCCACAGAGAGGCCGTGTAGATTTTACGGTCGTTACCGAATGGACGACACATATGCTGGAGTCACCACTCCGACCCTGTGGTCTTACCAAGGGGATGACGGAGAGTGACAAGCCCAGCCTGGAACTATGAAACCAACACGAAATGAGAACCCCCCCTCCCATCATAACGAACCGAAAGAAATTATGAACAAAATGAACAAGGATAAGTACTAAAACAAGAATAATCACTGCACAGAATGACTCGAGGCGGATAAATGAGAGAAGAAAATAAAGCCGAATGCCCGGAATCTTACGCCGTGCTGTTTTTTATTTAAATAAATTGTTCAAGGGAAAACAAATCAGAGGCGAAAGAGGGATAAAAAACAAAAAAAAATCAAACTAAAAGGGTCAATGTACCAATGTGCACTCTCTCGCGTGTTCCAAGCAACGGTTATGGCACTCGATTACACAAAATGTATTAAATAAATTCAAAAATTGAAAATTGAAAAATCGAAAATAAAATAAAAAATTGAAATTAGAAATGTAAAATTTTGATTAAAAAAAAAATAAAGTAAAAAATTTAAAAAAATCGGTACCTTTTGACACCATTGAGGTCGACCTTGAGAGTTACGGCGTCCTTGTTTACCGAAATGGGTTGGGTGTCTTCCTGCCATTAATATATTTGGTCCTGATAGGCCGCCGCAATGGTTGGGCGTCTTCCCGCCTTTAAAAAAACGACTGGCCTCAGCTGGCCACCCGTAACCGCAAATGTGGGGCGTCTTCCTGCCGCGCACATCGTTCTTTTATTAAGTAAAAATTTAGGATAATTCTCATAAATTATTTGTTTGTTTTTGTTTCACCCAAAAATAAAACTAATAACAGATCGTTCCTCTAACGGTCTTTTTAAGACAGGAACTGATACGGCCTAGGCTGTCCCTTTCCTTTCTGTTAGAGCCGATCTGTTACACAACGCATTAACATCAACAAAGTGGCTGAATTATTTTCAGTAAGGAAGCCTAAGTAGGAGATGACTCACTAGGAGTCATAAAATATACACGCCCATAGGATTGACATATTTTTTTTCTTATTTCTTCCCCACTTCTGGGTCCGAGATCCGCCCAAATCCCTCCGTTAAAATTCTTTCTGTTTCCCCAAAAGGAATCTACTGATCGCGGTTAACAAGGCCGCTATCTGGGCATCCTCATCCCCACGCCGTTCCTTCTACACCGACTGAGCTGCGGGAACAAATGCCGCGAAGGATGCCATACAGATAGTGGCAAATTCTATGAAACTGGGTTTGCCCTACCGCATGTAGAGGCCAACCCATTTCAAGTGGCGCCCAACGTGGGGCCATATAATTATCATTAAAAATATAATATTTATTATGATATTTTACACTGTTTATATTATTATAAAATGATTTATTAACAAAATAATCAAACTTTTATGTCTTTATGAAAATTTTTAAACCGCAAAAAATTCTGGTTTTTCAAACCAAAACTAGACTCTAACAAAAAAAAAATGCTCGCACCAAAAAAAAATCTAAAAGAATCTTTTTGTTTCTTGGTGTTTTTTTTGTTTTGTTTTTCGAGCGCGTCACTCGCCCACTCCTCACCAAGTATCAATCGCACACACCAAAACGAGAAACACACAACAAAAAATACTCCCCTACATCTCCGTCGGTCGCACACACGCCCAAGCGTGGCCTGTACACATTGGTCTCGCTCTACAACTCATTCGACGTCATGAAGACTGGATCTGAATAAAAAGCAAAACAAAATATTAAGGCTAATATCCATATAAACAAAAGAGTTTAGTATTAATGTCATATAATAGATGGTACTGCCACCAGTAAAATGCCTCAATCATTCGATTCAAAAACAAGATTCCAAATGAAGTGATGATGTTATGACTCCACAAGGAGTCGTAACAACTTGTCGAAGACATCATGAAATGCCATCCATTTCATGGCTCTCCGTTGAAGTGTGGTATACCAATTTTTGGAAGTTTCACTTCGAACGCGTTTTCTTTGCAAGCTTTTGATTGTTCTAATGATGATTGGTCTTCTATTACTTTGTGATCATTCGATTGTGATGTATTATCGTAATCCCTCTCGATGAAGTAGTCTAGTGTGTCCTCTTCGTTTTCGCAAGCCTCCAAATATATTGTTTCGTTCAGATCGGTGATCTGATTCATCTGCCTTTCAATTTGAGTCAGGAAGATAGTTTTAGCGCCTGTTGCGAACTTCCGTTTTTGATCATTTTTTGTGTGGCTTTCCACAGTTTCTCCATTTTGATACATTGTTGTTAGAGGTACCTCAGAGGTTTGGAACACCACTGTTGAGTCGTTAGCATTGATGGCTTTGCTCGAGTTGTGGATTAATATTTGGTCTGCGGCTTTGTATTGTAGATACAGACCCTTTAATGTGCTAATTCTTGTTTCGAGGTATCTGTTGGTTTTTCGTTGTTCTCCATATTTTTTGTAGTTTGTAAGAAGCTGTTGAATTTTGTCTGCTACTGCTTCTTGTTGTTCTAATAGCGTCCTCAAGTCCATTTTTGTGGTATAATTATAGTTACTTGTTGTTGTTGTTGGTGTAAATATTTATCAGCAGGTTCAAAAAAAATTTTTCTCGAAGCCAATCAATAATAGCCCTCATATACCCGTATAATATTAATCCAATGGGGGGTTCCCCTTTTCCTCTTCGCGAACGACTTTAAAACTATTCGCTATTGTGGAATGGTGGCCATTATTTTTGTTACTTTGATTGACATTCAAAATGTAAATATACAAATTTATCAGTTAAATCAAATTTCATAAATTCAAATCCTGACATAAACCACAATAAGGCACACGCAGCATTTTATAATAATGCGTGAATATGATACACACAAGGGTAACCCAAAATAAACCCATTATGTGCATAATTACACTCGTACCACAAATTTAATTTGCCATCACACTCTCGAAACATAAATACACATTATGATTGATTGCTGTTACATAAATATGTACATGCGGTCACAACATGGATTTTAATTTGCGGTTTACTCTAATGAAACGATCGGTTATGTTTTTGTTGTTTTAGGTCATCCAGCTTTTTGGCGAAATATGACGTTTCTGTATAGGCCGGGGGGAGGTATTACAATATGTCAGAATATAAGCACCGACCAAATAGTTCCTCTTCTTCTTCCTCGTCTTCATCATCATCATCGCCATTGTGACTTTTCTTAAACAGTACATGGAAAAATTTGCGATGAAAATTTCTTTGCTCTATTTCCCAGATTTCTTTTGTTGTTGCTGCACAATATAAATATTCAGTGCAGTTGTTTGGTGTTCTGGATTTTTTTACTTAGTTCTCTCTCCGTCTATATGCGCTTTGTGACATTTTTAAAAACTCTAAGATATTGTAATACATGGAAAATGCATTTTCCAAAAAGAAATTTTGTTTATTGTATTTCTATTGTTGTCTAAATTTTATAACATGAATATATTAATGGGAATGTAGGGTGGGGGTGGTGTTTAAGATGGAGTAGGAAAATTTAGGGATTCTGTTCAAATTTACATATAACAAGACATTATATAGTCTATTTTGTTAAATTTAAGTTTTTTTTTATTTTGATGTTTTCAGATCTGATCCCACGTCGACAGGATGGAATTCAGCTTGGATGTCAGGAATTGCACTTGGGATTTTGGGCATATGTTTGGTCGGAGGCGCAATATTTACGGTGTTTTGGGCTAGGCGAAATAAGAGGAATATGAAAGCTTCGTATCCAGGTAAATATATCCGCAGACAAATTTTGCTACTCGCCGCTAGATGTAGCACAAAAAATATTTTAAATTCAGCGGAAAATTTATTATTTTATGAACATTTATCTCTAAAGGAGTATTTGCAACAACAAATTTCTGGATTTTTTTTTAATTTTCAGACACTCAAAATAAAATTTAACTCAACATTCGAATACAATTTAGAAGGAAAACTAAAATTTAAAAAGTTGGCTTACCTCGTCACCAGATACAAGAACTTTGGAACCGACCGATTGGTACGGATCTGTATGTGCAATCTGAAGAACATTTATACTCTAGAATTGTCCCCACTAATTTTTTCGTAATTTCGATCCTAATTGAAGTTAATTAAGTTTCTAAGGAAAAACTTTGCAAATTTCATTATCCATCCAACATTTACCGCTGATTTTCTAGTAGCTATGGACATAACGGATCCGTATGTGCACTCTCTACAAATTTTTCCATAATTTCGATCAAATTAAGTTGTTTCAGTTTCTTATTGGGTTACAAATAAGCCTCCGCCGTTTTTATCAAAAGTTGGGCGTTTATTGTGAAAGAACGGCTGGTTATGTTTTATTCACCACACCGGAAGAACCCTTCATCTTTTGAGGCTATCCATGAATCAACCAAATGTTTGGTATCTTATGATGTGAAGTGCTGCTCATAAAGGCCATGCGTTATCGCTCGAAACAATTGGCAAACAACCGGGGCAATGTCTGGTGAATGGCGGGTTGGGTAAAACTTCCCAATTGAGCGTTTCCAAATAGGTTTTGACCGGCGCCACAACATGTGGACGAGCATTATTATGGAGAACCATTATTTTGTCGTGTCTGGAGTAATAGTGGGCACGCTTTTCCTTGAATGCTTGGCTCAATTAATTGTGTTCGGTAGAGAGCTCCAGTAATGGTTTCGTTCGGATTTAGCAACTCATAATACGCGACACCAAACTGCTCCCATTAAACACTCCATGATTTCTTATTTTTTGAGTTATCGCAGAGGATCTATCATTACCTGTGACTATGCAATGCAAAAAACCATTTCGTTTACGATGGGCAAGCAGCATTTCATATAGAAAGAATTGGCGTTCAACATCTCTCGGCTTCAGTTCATATGGAACTCAATTTCCTTGTTTTGAAGCATTCCCAAATTCATCGTTCTTTAACTTTTGAAACCACTCTCGACAATTCATCCCATTTAATGCAGCCTCATCACATGGTTTTAGAAGCAATCGATGCGCCTCAGCTGTAGATGTAAATCAATTTTTGACATAGATGTCCAACCTTAGGATATGACGTTTTACATCGGGCAATTTTAACCATAACTTACTGATGGCATCATCTTTTGTCGAATGACGGATACTTATTTGTATATGTGATCACCACGAGCTCCTGTCACAGGCCTGCATCCGAACATCAAAATTATTGATGAATTTTTCCAAAAGAAGCGGATCAGTGGCCTCAATTTCTTGGTGGCCAATTGACATCCAAATTTCTTGAAATTATGCGATCATAAAACTTGTGTGCCAATATGTCGCGTGTTTCATGAGTTTTGTGACATGTGCCACCGTCTTGTTGAAACCAAAGATCATCAACATGCCACGATAGCGCTCACTATTCACTGCTACTGCATCTTTACGTTTATTTTCTTATAAATAAGGCCCTATGATGCCACCAACCCACAATCCACACCAAACAATAACTTTATTTGGGTAAATTGGTTGTTCATGAATAACATGAGGGTTTTCAGTCCCATGATGGTGACAGATTTGTTTATTAACGTATTCGTCGAGGTGAAAATGAGCTTTATCTGGAAACTACAAAATCATGTTGCCAAAATCATTCCACTCGCCAAAATATTATCGGTGACTGTTCAACTGAACAACTAGGCTAAAAATTAAAAATACAGTCCACGAAATACCATCAACTACCATAAAACATCAGCCACGCGTTTGTATAATGGACAACCTATGCAAGGAACAACAGCAGAGGTTCAAGGAAATACCAACCCTTTGGTCTAACTCCAAGAAGGATTCCACCCACAGGAAGACAAGTACATACATCGACCTCAAAATCTAAGTCAGTTTAAAGAACACTTCCAACATATGAATATTGGAAAGTTCTAGAAGCAGTGGCACTACTAGTGCAAAACTTCAGAAAGGAGTTAGAAACACTGAGGAAATCACTAGCGTTAGAGGCGAAGACCTCATCAGCCAACGACTCTCGGTGGGAAAATTTAAAATTTGCGGCTCCACAATATGTTTACCCGGCTCATATAGACATCTTGTTAGGAACAGACGATTATGCGGATTATGAAAACAAGTTTGGGTTGGCGTATAGTAGGTCCGGCAACAACCGCTCAACCCAGGACTCTAATGGTTAACATCAGTATCAAGGAAGAATTAGCACACGCTCAAGAGCTTCACAAGTTTTGGGAGTTAGAAGAGGTACCGGTTAAATCTCCACTAACAAAATCTAATGAACAGTGTGACACAATTTATCGACAAACGGTTAAGCGGAATCCAAATGGACACTACGTGGTTACCCTACTGTTCAAGAAAAATGATTCCAGCATTCTTGGTGCTTCAAAAGAAAGAGCAACGCAACGGTTTTTGCAAATTTAGAAAAGATTACAAATAAATGGACGACTACACAATTATATCTAGAATTCATGAGAGATAATCCCCGTAAAATAATTTATGGTCACTTATTCTACGGTGGAAAAAACACAAAATAGTATTCACAGTCGACATAATCAAAATGTATCGACAAATCAAAGTGGCAAAGGAACACCAAGATTATCAAAGAATACTATGGAGGGAAAAATTAAACCAACCATTACGGGAACACAATTTGACTACCGTTACATATGGCACATCAGCGACTCCGTTCCTGGCAATAAGAACACTACATCAGTTAGCAATGGATGAAGGAGAACACTGTCCAATGGCTAGAAAAGTCTTAATAGAGGACTGTGATGTCATTGACGTTCTAACCGGTGCTAATAACCTACACGATGAACTACTTCTACAAGAGCAGCTAATTACATTACTTCAAAAAGGTCAATTTCAACTCAGCAAGTGGTTGTGCAGCCATCTAAAATTATTGCAGTCTATAGGGTTAAATAAAAGGTCTACAAGGGTTAAATAAAATAATTGGAAACATGGAGTCGATCTCAGATTGCTTTAGTTTCAAGGTAAACCAAATATCATCAAAAACTGAACTTACCAAGCGAGAACTAGCCTCCGAAGTTGCAAGACAATTTGATCCATTAAGATGGTTGTCGCCAATTACCTTTACATCCAAACTAATATTACAAGTCGGGCGAGCCACGGAAATAAACTGGGGCGACAAGGTTCCTAAAGAAATTGCAGCAAAATGAGTAAAGCTGCGAGACGAACTGTACAGCTTGAAACCCTATCAATTTCACGTTCGGTAGGAACAGTAACTTCAGGCAAACAAAACTTCTGTTTACACGGGTTTTGCGATACGTCCGAAAGGGCATATCCAGCGGTTATATACAATCGTCACACGGCTACTGACTGTCAAAACCAAGGCAGCACCTACTCGAGTTAAGCAAACTTTACCACGTCGGGAACTTTGTGCAGCATTTCTTCTGTCACGTTTAATTAACCAAGTGGTCCAAACTCAAGCAGTGCAACCGACGAATATTTATGCATGTGCGGACTCTACCATTGTGTTGGCTTGGTTACAAAAACCAGGAACAAAATGCAACAACACACAACCCAGTCGAACATGCATCCCATGGCATTTCACTATCAAAATTAAGTACTCTGGAACAATGGTGGACCGGACCTGAAACAATAAGGAAACCGGTAATAAATAAATCCACGGACAAGTTTGACACGAGTATCGATCTGAAACGGGTCGCAACTGTTCTCCACGTACTTAATAAGGTCGCGACATCTGAGAACACCATAATCGAGCTGAGCGACCGCAAATGAGATTATTTAAAACTCCTACGAGTAAGAAACCAACGTATGCCGATGAAATACGAGCAATAGAACTACGGATAGCATTAACCACAATCGTAATAGAACTTCAAGGTGCTTTCTTTCCATACAAAATATCAACGTTAAGGGATCAACAGTCAATTAAGAATAAGAGCACCATCGCCTCACTGAATCCGTTCCTAGACATCGACGGCCTTATAAGGGTAGGAGAATTCTACCAGCCTACTCACACCTTACCAGCCTAATTATTAAGTGGGTACATGCAACTACTCTTCATGGCACCAATGCATTAACGTTATCCGGAAAACTTTCTGGATAATAACGGGAGCTCAAGAAGCAAAAAATCACATTCAAAAATGCATTGTCTATTTCCAATTTCAAAGTAAACTGACGGTCCAACTCATGGGCCATCTACCAAGAGTGTACCCTGTCGCGGCTATTTACGCACACGAGTGTCGATTTTTCCGGTCCAATGAATATACGAATCTCAAAAGGCAGAGGAAAGACCTACAAGGGATACATTGCTGTCTTTGTATGCCTTTCAACAAAGGCAGTTCATCCCGAATTGGTCTCTAAATTAACAGCAAACACCTTCTTGACAGCATTCAAAAGATTTACAAATATTGCCCACATATATAGTGATAACGGTACAAACTTCGTGAAGGCAAACAAACTTCTAATCCAAAACCAAAGGCAGTAGGAGAATATTATCCAGGATTATTTTTCAACGCGGAGCATTATCTGGCACTTTACACCTCCAAGCACTCTACATTTCAAAGGATTATAGGAGGCGGCAGTGAAATCATTGAAACATCATCTATGCCGAGTCGTTGCATGTCTCAATTCATGTCCTCTGTGTCCTATATCCAACGATGCAGATAATATGTATGATCTTCTAACTTCCGGACATTTTTTAATTGGTGATGCTTTACTGGCTCCGGAGAATGATGTATTAGATAAAAATCCCGGCATATTAACCAGATGGGAGTTAGTAAATAAAAGCCACCAACAGTTCTGGAAAATGTGGCACGAAGAATATTTATCCCAGTTCAAGGCCGCACCAAGTGGAAATGTAACACCCAAACATAACTGGCGAAGACTTATTACAGATAAAAGAATAAAACTTACCTCCTTTGGTGTTGGCAAGGGGTTGAATCAAGGAAATTCTCCCTAGTAAAGAAGATATTGTAAGAGCAGCTACGGTTTCTACTCTCAAAAGAGAAGTTAAACGTCCTACTGCAAAATTGTTTCCTCTACCAGAACTAGAAGTTGAAAGTGAGCGCCCTTAAAATGAAGTTGAAAACAAGCCAAATTCGAGAAGAAGGTCATGCCGCGTACCAAAGGCCGCTGTAACACTGCTCCTCGTATTGTCCCTTTTAACTAATACGATATTTGTTAAAAGTCACCCAACCACGTTGCAGATGCATGAGTTAGAAAACGGAGGAAAACTTGCAGCACACTGAAATATAATCATTCGATATAACTTGAAGAGTTATTGGGATGAAGTCGCAAAAGCAGAGTAGAGCCTCCAGTTGCTTTCAAGAGCATGTAACAACATGCAATCGATACATTGTGATATCGTTGTCCAACAACTCCAACTACAGTTTCACAAATCAAAGAGGAAAACAAACTACTTGCAACCAGGTGGAAGAGGCATCGCAAGCGAGGAGTTAGAGACACAATTGGGATCCTTTTAAGTGACACATTTGGCATCTTGTCTCAACAAGAAGCGGAAAGTTATGCCAAAATGAGCAACAACTCCGACATTTGGCAAAAAACCAAACGTCCAATAGAGATAACACTATACGTTTATTTAAGCAAAATAATAATTACGCGATAAGTCATCTGAACAAACTAGAAAAACATCAGCCGCAAGTGGATTTGGAAGTGAAACATCTTCAGGAATACAATACAAGGATGAATCAGACGGATATTATATATAGTAACTAGCATTCTTCAGCTAACGATAATATTTAAATCTATTCAAGATACCTGCAGAATATTATCGAAGTAATGCTCAACACCCAGCGCAATATCCTTCATCGATCTTTGTTAAGCCCATTACGCCTTCAAGGAGAAGTTAATCAGAACAAGGAACATTTGTCCCCAGTCATGTGTTTGTGTGGCAAGAAGCAATGGGATCTCCAATCATTGGATACTACTTGATCTACAAGGTACTAGAATGATCTCCATCAGCCCGGGATGTATCATTAAGGATGAAACATTACAAATCTCCTCCATCGGGAAGTAACTAATATTATTCCTGCCAACAGCCAGTACGAGTCAGATAGAGCCGTTTTGGAAGAGTAGAAGGGGCAATCCCTGACCCATTCGAAATAACATTTGGTGTGCGACTGACCGATGCTCTCCCGTCTGTGTTGTTTAATACGATGCTCTAGTACGAAATAAGGAAAGTCGTATTGCAAATTCGCGTTGCATATTCAATAAATCATGCCAAATTCATAGATATGCAGATGATATCGTGCTAAACCAAAATCATTAGAAGATTTTGAATATCTTACAAAGCAATTTGTAGTCTTTTCTAAAATTGTATTCGCATGTTGAGCTAATTTTTTATTTGAGGTTTTAAAATTAAAAAAATCCCACTCAAATTTAGAATTGTTTTGCTGGTTTTAAGCTATTAGCAGAAAATAGAAATATTTTAGTGTTCTAGTAGCGAATAACCAAAAAAAAACATTTTCTTATTTTTTATATTTCTTAAATCGATGATATTTATACGGTTTTTATTTCAGCAGGACCGATATTGACGACCACAATACCAGATAAGCAACACACTTTATGGCTGCACGGAAATCCGATGGTAGTAAAAACGTCACATTCATTGGCGCCCCCTCCACCGCCGTCTTCGCAAGGATCAGAATACGCGGAGGTTACCAATAATATGATGCCATCGCTAAAGATGATGAATTCAAATTCAACTACAACAACGACCAATACTTCAACATCTGCGCCGCCCGAGCCTTACGCCACAGTCACATTAAAAAGAGGAGCTGGTGGAATTATGAGTAATAATCAGAGTGGACTAGTATTAGGTCCATCATCCGATGAATGCGTAAAAATGTGCTCAAATAGTCCTAGTTCCAGTGAATATAATGCTCCATCCCGAGAACCCCTAAACTTATGTGATATTTTACCACCGCCGCCCGATCATCCATACGGTGCATACAAACCACCGAATAATATGACAATACGCACAAACCCAGCTGCCATGTCACCGCAAGTGATGCGCCGAATACCCCCAACACCACCACGGTGGGGTACTCTTCCGCCACCAATCCCAAATTTCCCGCAAAATTGGATGACGCAACGTGCCACACGCATGACACCTCACGGTACAAACGACTTAAATAATCATCATCAGCACTATAATCACGACTATCCGCACGACTATTTAGGCTACCATCAGAATGATGACGAAAACGATTATGAAAGCGGTTCGGTACTGTACGAACAGTGTCGCCAACAGCAGCAGCAGCAACAGCAACAATTAGACTCATATTTTAATAATGGCGGTGAACCGACCGAAGAATATTATCGCAATGTAAATAATATGGAATACTACGATGATAGTTATGAACCGTCAACGCCACCGCCCCCATGTCCCGATCTAAATTTGTACAATAATAAAAACAATTTAAGACTTTATCAAAATAATCAAAATAAGAATCAATTACACCAGCAACCTCAGCAGCAACAGCAGCAGCATCAACAAAATCATTTACAATACCACCAAGATCCGAATATGTTAAGCCAAAAACGGATTATAAATCGTAACATCCCGATCGGTAATATTCCAAATAATGTCGTAATAAATGCGAATACGAATCCAAATAGTTTACAAATATCACATCAAAATGGTGTGGTGGGGATGGTGGTGAATGGTGGTAGTAACGGTATTAGTAATTGTGTAAATGGAGGTAATGGTGGTGCGAGTAGTAGTAATACGCCAAGCGGACAAAGTTCAGAGGAGGATAGTGAAAGTGATAATAATCGTTGGGTGCCCCGATCCCGTCGTAGCCGCAGCCGATCGAAAAGTAGTGATAGAAAATATCGTAATGGTGGCGGCCAAATGGGCCCGATACGATAAGATTAAACTCATTTTTCGTTTAATACTTTTTAATTTAATTTAATTTTTTTTTGTTGTTGTTTTGCTTAAAACCGTATATAAGTGAATTAAATTTGCAGTGAAATTATTTTTATTTGGCATGCACACACACACCAAATAACCGCAAAACGATTTATGTTTCTTGATTATCAATGGGACCAATAATAACAAACTAATAATATCACCAAGTAAGTAAATAGTCCTATGTAATATGTAAAATAATAAATTTTCATCGCATATCACGTCACGTAATCTTAAAATTGAAGTAATAAGATTTTTATCTAAGAATATTATCAAAAATTGCTTCCTCCACGACCCCCGCCCTCGTACCCTGTAATAAATTTATATAAAAACCATAATTATAATTTCACTGTTAATTTAAAAAAAAACGCAAATATTATAAATAAACATAATATTTAATTATACATATAATTTTCTTAGATTGATAACGATAATAATTAAAAAAGCAAAATAATAAAATTTAAGAAAACTGATAAGAAAATGTAAAACGAAAAAAAACGTCCAAAAAACATAAAAAAAATTAATAATAAATTTACATAACGATACTTCTCTCACTCTCCTTTATAATAATTAAATATACTAAAGCTATATCGTCCTATAATTATCCTATATAATTTAGATTTTTCATTTTTCCCACTTAATTTTAATTTAATTTCCTTATTTAGAGCGTTTTCGTTATATTTCCAAATCATTTTTTATCGTAGATAGACGACAGACTATGTACAGACAGCAGACGGCTACGATGACTTGGACCGGCAGAATATAAATCGACTATAATTTTGTAATTAAGAATATTAATAATTCAATAATTAAATTAAATACCAAAGAATAAAAATAATTTATATTATTATTTTTAGTATTTTGATTTAATTTATAGTTTTAGTTTTACCGTTTAATTTTAAAGACAAATTGAATTAGTCCTTATTTTAATTTTTTTTTTATTTTATATTATTAATAAAATAATTGCATTAATTTAAAAATATTTTTTTTTGATTAATTAACGACAAAAATAAAATGAATTTAAATAACAGGAGGCTATCCTTAAACCAGAAACCGGAGAGACAACTTTATATATATACTGTATACTTTGTAGGCGACGTTGCATACATTGTGGCGCAACTAGCTACCCGGAATAAAACACTTCTGCGATATGTATAAAGTTACCCCAGAAATTCACGTGGGTAACTGCAGCAAATGTGTGCTAATTAGTGCTCACGGGAAAAAATTAGTGCTAGTCCAGGAGCCGATAAAAAGGGAAAAGAAAATTTCAAATTTCGCCTGAAAGACGGAATAAATAAAACTCGATTTCTAGAAAAAAACTAGAAATAATTTAAGTCTAATTTTAAAACTTTCTAAAGGCCGCTAAACTAATGAAATTTGTGCTTATCATAGAAATATAATTTTCATAAATTTTCATTCGTAAATCGAGGAAAATCAAACCAGCCCCTGAAAGATACTACATTAAAAAAACGGAGATATATCGTTCAATAATATTTGTGTTGAACAACAAATAAAACAATAGAAATAAAATGTTATAAAATCCAAGTCATAAGCAATTCAGATAGTATATTCCTGTCAGGTATGTTCATTGCCATCCCAAAAATATAGTGGCTGAATTTGTGGTAATCCAGAATTGGCCCAATTCCATTAAACAACAACACCCGTTGAATGAACAATTTTCTACAATGAAGTTGGCACTTCTGATTACATATTCCTATCAGGTATGTTGATTGCCATCCTAAAAATATAGTGGCTGGATTTGTGCTGATCGGATTCGTGCTGAGCATATCTGATCGGAATATACAATCAGAATTGCCAACTTCATTGGTTTCTAGAACATTTTTTGTTACAAAATTGTTCATTCAACGGTCGTTGTTGTTCAATGGAATTGGGCCAATCCTGGATTAGCACAAATTCAGCCACTATATTTCTCGGATGGCAATGAACATATCTGATCGGAATATGCAATCAGAAGTGCAAACTTCATTGGTTTCTAGAACAGTTTTAGTCAAAAAATTGTTCATTCAACGGTGGTTGTTGTTCAATGGAATTGGGCCAATTCTGGATTACCGCAAATACAGCCACTATATTTTTGGGATGGCAATGAACATACCTGACAGGAATATACTATCTGAATTGCTTATGACTTGGATTTTAGAAAATTTTATTTCTATTGTTTAATTTGTTGTTCAACACAAATATTATTGAACGATATATCTCTGTTTATTTCAATATAGTATCTTTCAGGGGCTGATTTGATTTTCCTCGATTTATGAATGAAAATTTATGAAAATGATATTTCTATGATAAGCACAAATTTCATCAGTTTAGCGGCCTTTAGAAAGTTTTAAAATTATACTTAAATTATTTCTAGTTTTTTCTAGAAATCGAGTTTTATTTATTCCGTCTTTCAGGCGAAATTTGAAATTTTATTTTCCGATTTTTTCGGCTCCTGGACTAGTACTAATTTTTTCCCGTGAGCACTAATTAGCACAAATTGGGCTTAATCGGTATGCAAAGTTTCATTTTGAAATTCGAAAGTTTCCCTACGGCAGTTACCCACGTCAGAAATTCATCCCAGAAAAAATGTATAATAGCATCAGGCAACACTAGAGTTATATTTTAATCTCAGCCCAGGATTTTAATAAGTTTGTTAGCAGCTTAAAGTGAATATAAATATTTGAACCAGACAATTAAATGTCGACGAAAAATTTACAAATCTGTTAGACGAGTATTACAACCGGAGTGAGGTTTTTAATATAAATAAAAAGTGTAGCTACACATTTTAGCGAAAAGTGTAGGTCAGAAAGTGTAAATACATATATAAGATTAACACAACGCTTCCATTCGGATGTTAGGTTGCTTAAATTACACTGTCTTGTCTAGGTTTGCTATCACTGTTTTCTGGTGTAGCTTTTCTGGTGTATACTAGTACTTCGCTTGTATGATCTGCTTGGGATGATTTCCATTTTCAGTGTAATATGCGCTGTAGTCCTCGCCAAATGATGTTTGTTTCTACAGAATATTCGCTCGTCATCTGTTTTCACAATTAGTGACCTCGGCGTGTCTGCTTTATCTATCACTGTACCCGAGGTCCATTCTCTGTGGCCTGTTTGCATTCTGACTTTATCGTTGATTTCTAATTCTGGTACTTCTTTCGTCCCTCTGTCAGCGTCAACAATTTTTGTTTCTCCCTTAAACGTCGTAAGTTTTCTGTTACATTCAGCAAACCTTTTTTGATCGATAATTTCGTTCGTGTGACTCTGCTTAGCAAACTTTTATTTGGTGACTCCAATTCATTATCTCTTGGTATATTCCTTAAATTCTGTAATGCTTTATAAATGTCCGTCTTATCACATGTCCGGTTCTACATTTCCTTCGAAGTGACATCGATATCTGCACGGATCGTTCCGCTAGCCCGTTTGCCCTCGGAAAATATGGACTCGATGTTTCGTGTGTAAATTCCTAGTCCTCGGCAAACTTCTTAAGCACGCGTGATGAGTATTGGGGACCGTTGTCACTTTCTAGTACTTGATTTCTTCAAAATTTTTATTACTACTTTGGATGTGGTAAAGTTTACATAGCCTGAATAGCTGCTATCTACTATCACCAGATACTCTTGAGAGCCGAATGTAAATATATCTGTTGCAACTCTTTGCCACGGATATTCAGAGACTTGCTTGCTTATAATTGGTTATTTTACATTCCTTTGTTGGGCCACCCTTTCATGATATACGACATTACTTGAATGAGACTTTTATCCGTATTAGTATCTTCTTTCATTTTATTTTGTGCATCCTCTGACATAGCCAGAATTATTTGAATATCTTATTCTTCTTCTTCGTTATTGGCTAGTTCTGTTTTGCAATCTCTGCTGAATGCATCTGATTAAAATATACAACAATTCATTTGCTGGCGTGAAACGCCCTACCAATTCCTCCAATAACACCTTTTTGAATTATATCAAAGCCAGCTTTCGCCGAAGTTCAACATGAGTTGCAATTGGCAATGCCTTAGTCATCACACCTGCCAGTTGCTCTTTGGTTCCAATGTATTTCACTTCGATATCACCCATTTCGGATAACAAACCCGGATCCAAATTGCCCACACATGTAGCCGAACTTAACGAAACATATTCGGCCTCAGTCGAAGATAACGCAACAGTTGTTTGTTTTTTGGTAGACCATGATATTGTCTTCTCGAATACCATAAAACCGTATCCAGAAACAGATTTTCTGTCCACGACATCACTGCCCCAGTCTGAGTCAGCATATCCAGTTAATACTGCCGTGTTGTTTCCTTTCACATATGTCAATTTGAGATTTAATGTTGATTTGACATATGCGACACATCACTCGCACCAGCTTGAAATTGACTGAAGTATCCAACAGACGCACATAAATCAGGTCGTGAAGGTGTTGCTGCATACATCAAACACCCGATTAATTCTCGATATGGTTGACGTGTCAGGGTTGTACTCTCATCTGTTACTTTCATCAATTTCAAATTGCATTATTTTGGTGTTGAAATACCATTACAATTTTCCATTTTGAACCTCTTGAGCATATCTTCCAGCTACACCCGTTGGTCAATTTTCAATCTTCCATTCGCTCGATCACGTTTCATTGTAATACCCAAGATTAGACAAACTTCTCCAATGTCCTTCATTTCAAATTCATTGGGAATTGATTGCTTGATCTTAATGATGTTTTTAAGCAATTTCCCAACCAGAACGAGATCATCAACGTATAAAAGTAGATATACTGTTTCATCTCCCATTCCTTGAATAAATGAAGATTGGTCAAATTTTGATTGCGTAAAACCAATGCTAATTATGAATTTTTGAAATTTCTCATTCCAAACACGTGATGCTTGTTTTAGCCCATAAAGTGACTTGTTTAGTTTGCAAACGAGTCCATCCTTGATAAAAACCCTCTGGTTGCTTCATGTACATTTCTTCGTGAAGGTCCCCATTCAGAAATGCCGTACAAACATCCATTTGATGCATTTCATAATCCCGTTCAACAGCCATAGCCAATAATAAACGAACGGTAACCATTCTTGCCACCGGGGAATAAATTTCAAAGAAATCAATTCCCGATGTTTGAGTAAAACCTCTCGCAACCAATCTTGCTTTGTAATGTGTTGGTTGCCCAAGTGCATCACATTTCCTGGTGAAAACCCATTTCGAACTAACAATTGAACGTCCCGGTGGTACTTCCACCAATGACCATGTTCGATTCTTGATCAACGAATTCATTTCAGTATTGACAGCCTTCATTCATTCATCAGCATCTTCTCTTCCTTCAAATACGGTCATTTCTTCATTTTCTTCATCCAAAAAACGATCAATAGCTGATCTCGTTGGGGTCATGATGAAGATGCAACATGTCCATAAGTGCTTGTGTCTTCCACCTCAACATCCGACATGGACTCCGCCTGAATTTCACATTTTTCGACCTCAACAATTTGAACTCATCAAATTTTACATCACGGCAAATAACAATCCGTAAAACATCCGAATCCCATAAACGATAGCCATTTTTCGCATATCCAACCATGGACATTGGATTCGATTTGTTGTCCAATTTCGTACGCAAAGCATCAGGGATATGTGCATATGCCGTTGATCCAAATACTCGAACATTTGATAAATTTAGTGTTTTTCCAAACCAAATTTCTGCTGGCGTTTTATTGACATTTAATGCCCGCGTTGGGCTTCAATTTTTGACATATGTTGCACTCAATACAGCCTCGCCGCAAAATTTCTTGTCCATTTGAGCTTCTGCCACGCCATTCAATTCAGGACTGTAGGGAATCGTATATTCAATTTGTATTCTAGAATTTTCACAAAATCGTTTAAATTCGTTTAGACTTGTATTCACCGCCATTATCACATCGCAAACGTGACCGACCAAATGGCACAGTGGTTAAAGCTTTGGCGTTTGGATCGGGAGGTACCGGGTTCGAATCCCGATAGGGGCAGGATGCAAAGTGAAATTTCATCAACAGATTTTGATCTGTGGTGAAATGTAACACATCTATGACCCCCTGTCGGTGTGCAAAACTCATGGGCCGACCCATCTTCCATGCTGGTATAGGCTGGCATGGAGCTTGCAATGTGCAGATGGTCTTAAAATCGGTCCTATAGCCGTACGTCCTCGAGTTGGCCGCAAGGCGTAAAGTAAGGACGTTAAAAGCATAACCGCGGAAGAGCAGGGTGAGCCTTGAGCCCCAAAACAGATCGCATAGTTACCAATAAAAATAAAAAAAAAAAAAATCGCAAACGTGAAATTTTTCACTCAAATTGTGCCGATACTATTTTTGAAAAAACGACAAAATTCTTCAAAACCTCTGAGTTTTTTTCCATCCGTCCCATGTTGGTAGATTGATTGGGCCGCAGACATCGGTGTGAATTAATTCCAACACCCTTGATGATCTCATTACACCAAAATTATTCAATGGCTTTCGTGTTTGTTTGCCAAAATAACACGGTTCACATACACCCCTCAAGTCGTTGTTGAGTAGACCAATTCTAACCACCATTGATGACAACCGTCGCACATCATTTGAATTTAGGTGTCCCATTTCGCCTATGCCAGAGTTCCATACTTGCTTGATTTTTCTTCTTCCCACCGAGTAATGCTCGGCCACTTGTTTTGGTTTTCTCCTCACAGCGCTTAGCAGCTTCCATTTTGCTATCTTCTTCCAAGCTCTCGACGACGCGATTAACCACCAATGATTCACGTAAAATACCCATATCAAATTCAAACAAATTTCCACTGCGCTTTCCGACAATCAACTCAATGTCATCTTTCCGAACATAAACTTGGCCTTGAATGAACATAGCATCAAATCCAGCTTTTCCTAGCCGGCTAATTGAGAACAAATTACATTTCAAATCTTTCACATACGAAACATCGTTGATATAGCAATTTCTCTCAAAACCATTTACCATTGTTGTTCCACGAATCATACCAATTTTTGTTGCAACAACACTTTTGACCTCACCATCATTTGGACTGATCATTTGTCATATGCTCACTAGCACCCGAATCAATATACCGTTTGATATTCGTATTTTCTTGACATTCCAATGCATGGCTAACGGTGTTGGTAAAACAAAAAATGTCATCGTCAGCAATATTTGCTTTCTCATATTTTGTTTTTGGTATTTATTTTGTTCTCGATGCTGCTCATCACGGTTGCCAGCTTTCTTTAACTTCGAATCGAATTTTCGGTCACCAAATTGTTTGCAGTAATAGCATTTTGTTCTGCTATCGCTATACATCGCAACAATATTATTATCACGTACACCATCAATAACTTTATTGTTGCTTCGTTTGCTTTCAGCATCCAACAATCTGCTGCGAACCAGTTCCATTGTTAACGATTTTGGATCCAATGTTGAGTTGAGTTCCCGTAAATACTTATCAAATCGAGGAAAATATTTTTCTAAACTTTCGTCTACACCACATTTCATCAACAACATTCTTTTTCTAATGCCAATTTCACTGGCTATACTCGCCCGCTGAAATGTTTCGCGAAGTGATGCGATTATTTGATAAGACGTTTCTTTATCTGTGGTGCAATGTTTACATACGGACATAAAAGATGGCGCAAACTGCAGAATTCCAAAATTATTTCCGGGTGTGATTTTGGAAAATGAGTAATTTTCAGATAAGAAAATTTATTTATTTATACACCTATGTGAAGCCATTGAAAGGTTTAGCTCAGCCAAACGACTAATTCGGAAATAAGATCTCAACAAACTTCACGATATGCCCTGCTCGGAATCAAAACTGATTTTCGCAGATTCCGCCTTCCTTTTCAATCCCGCACACAAATCGGCCTTTACCAGCAGGATTTCATAACGGATCCCAAAAGGGTTCAACAAGCAAAGTCTTCTATACGATATTTTCATCCCGTCTGGTGTGGCTATTGGAGTGTGCCTCTGTAGGAATTCTGACAGTGGGTACGAATGAAACCTATGAAGAAATATTGAGATGGACTATTTTTTCCTACACATGAACGAATAATTCACCATGACATAGAGCTCCAAGAGATTTTAGCTTTTACTGAGTGCATTTTTGACAAAACGACTTCCGTCGCTATGTTACAACCGGACTGGTCCTCGGTCGTCCCTCTTTTTTCTTATTTCCGTTCGCTCAGATGTTCCGGATTTTGACTTGAGTACGTCTTTAAATTTGCTTTCATATAGGGAGGCAATTCAAAAGGCTGATGATAAGAAAGTTGGCGGATACAGTTTGATGCTGTATTGTTGTGTCCTGGCAGTATTTATTAAAACACATAAAATTATTTATTAGGCATTTTATTACATCAAATTTACAGCATGTGTTTTCTTTTATGTCTATCTCTTGTATATCTTTTCCATTGGTTACATTCTACTTAGGGTGTATTCATTTAGTATTCAAGGTGTGTTCATTTAGTCTAATTTAAATTAACTTCACTACAGATGCTGCAGCTATATACTTATCATCTACATCTAAAATTTAATTGCACCACTCGATAGTTAAGTGATCAAAGAATTCGTTACGTTGAGTGGGAACTGTGACGCATCGTTTGCGGTGGAGCGAGAAGCACCGCCATTTTAATTTTCGCCGTTTGTATTGAACTCTGAATTTTCTTAACCGATTATTATGGGATTTTGCTTGTTGGATTGAAATGGGATTCTTAAATTATTTTTGGAAGAAGTTCTGGGATATGGCCATCTGGGACGGAAGTCGGTAATTTCTTAACCAACTATGATGGGATTGGGTATGTTGAATGGGAATGGGTTTCTTAAATGATTTTTGGAAGAAGTTCTGGAATATGGCCGCCTGGAACGGAACTCGGCCATTTCTTAACCAATGCCTGGCCGATGGTATTGGGTATGTAGGATGGAAATGGGATTTTGAAATGATTTTTGGAAGAAGTTCTGGAATATGGCCTGCTGGGGTGGAACTCGATAATTTCATAACCGATTATTGTGGGATTTTTCATGTTGGATTAATATGGGATTTTTAAATGAATTTTGGAAGAAGTTCTAGAATATGGCCACCTAGGACGGAACTCGGCCACTTCCTAACCGATTCCTAACCGATGGTATTGGGTATGTTGGATGGAAATGGGATTCTTCAATCATTTTGGTCGAAGTTCTGGAATATGGCCACCTGGGACGGAACTCGGTAATTTCTTAATCTTTTATGATTGGTTCTGGAATATGGCCTTCTGGGCTGGAACTCGATAATTGCATAACCGATTATGATGGGATTTTTCATGTTGGATTAATATGGAATTTTTAAATGAATTTTGGAAAAAGTTCTGGAATATGGCCACCTAGGACGGAACTCGGCCATTTCCTAACCGATTCCTAACCGATGGTATTGGGTATGTTGGATGGAAATGGGATTCTTCAATGATTTTGGTCGAAGTTCTGGAATATGGCCACCTGGGACGGAACTCGGTAATTTCTTAATCTATTATGATTGGTTCGGGAATATGGCCTGCTGGGGTGGAACTCGATAATTTCATAACCGATTATGATGGGATTTTTCATGTTGGATTAATATGGGATTTTTAAATGAATTTTGGAAGAAGTTCTAGAATACGGCCACCTAGGACGGAACTCGGCCACTTCCTAACCGATTCCTAACCGATGGTATTGGGTATGTTGGATGGAAATGGGATTCTTCAACGATTTTGGTCGAAGTTCTGGAATATGGCCACCTGGGACGGAACTCGGTAATTTCTTAATCTATTATGATTGGTTCTGGAATATAGCCTGCTGGGGTGGAACTCGATAATTTCATAACCGATTATGATGGGATTTTTCATGTTGGATTAATATGGGATTTTTAAATGAATTTTGGAAGAAGTTCTAGAATATGGCCACCTAGGACGGAGCTCGGCCATTTCCTAACCGATTCCTAACCGATGGTATTGGGTATGTTGGATGGAAATGGGATTCTTCAATGATTTTGGTCGAAGTTCTGGAATATGGCCACCTGGGACGGAACTCGGTAATTTCTTATTCTATTATGATTGGTTCGGGAATATGGCCTGCTGGGGTGGAACTCGCTAATCTCATAACCGATTATGATGGGATTTTTCATGTTGGATTAATATGGGATTTTTAAATGAATTTTGGAAGAAGTTCTAGAATATGGCCACCTAGGACGGAACTCGGCCATTTCCTAACCGATTCCTAACCGATGGTATTGGGTATGTTGGATGGAAATGGGATTCTTGAATGATTTTTGGAAGAAGTTCTGGAATATGGCCACCTGGGACGGAACTCGGTAATTTCTTAATCTATTATGATTGGTTCGGGAATATGGCCTGCTGGGGTGGAACTCGATAATTTCATAACCGATTATGATGGGATTTTTCATGTTGGATTAATATGGGATTTTTAAATGAATTTTGGAAGAAGTTCTAGAATATGGCCACCTAGGACGGAACTCGGCCACTTCCTAACCGATGGTATTGGGTATGTTGGATGGAAATGGGATTCTTCAATCATTTTGGTCGAAGTTCTGGAATATGGCCACCTGGGACGGAACTCGGTAATTTCTTATTCTATTATGATTGGTTCGGGAATATGGCCTGCTGGGGTGGAACTCGATAATCTCATAACCGATTATGATGGGATTTTTCATGTTGGATTAATATGGGATTTTTAAATGAATTTTGGAAGAAGTCCTAGAATATGGCCACCTAGGACGGAACTCGGCCATTTCCTAACCGATTCCTAACCGATTGTATTGGGTATGTTGGATGGAAATGGGATTATTCAATGATTTTGTGACGAAGTTCTGAAATATGGCCACCTGGGACGGAACTCGGTAATTTCATAACCGATTATGATGGGTATTTGCATGTTGGATTGAAATGGGATTTTTAAATGAGTTTTGGAGAAAGTTCTGGAATATGGCCTTCTGGGGCGGAACTATAAAATTAAATAAAATATTAAATTGTAAGTATTCACGTCATATGTCCGTACACGTGGTACAGACAACCATTTATTTTTCTGTTTATATGATGAAGAACTTATTATTAAGTGTATTTAGAGCTCACTTTTGAAATTCAAATGCGCTGCTTACTGAACAAACTTTTCGACGGAAATGGAAAACCATATAAAAAATAAAAAAAAAACTATTAGTTTTATTTGTTGTCGAGCACTACACTCATTAACAAGAACCATGGCGAATCATCTCCAGATTCCTGGAGGTCGAAGTTATGACATCACACATGAATAATAGTTACGTCGAGGTGGACATAAAATGCATCTTTCGTCTCATGAGCACGGGATCATAGTAACATTCCTAAATTCTAAGAAATGCAAACAAGCCAAGACTATACGTTCCGAGAACTATAGCGAAGTTTCCGACAAACCAAAAATGACATAAAACTTTACAACAGCCCACACTTTCAAAAAATATTTGTTTTGAAAAACGAAAGAAACTGCTAATAAAAATAAGTTCACAATGGCAAGCTAATTTAGCCACAACAGTGAGCCTTAACCTTTCAATATGTTTTCTAGAAACCAACATATTTATGCGATGGGGCAGTCATAGATATTTTTCAATTTTAAAATTTAAAAATTGAATTAAGAATTATCTGAATTCAATTTATTTATTAACAAATCTAGTTTTGCTTAAACAACAGTAGTTCAGCAAAATTACCATCCGCTTATGTTAGCAAATTAGTAAAACGGTCAATGCAAGCATTTTAAGACAATCCCTTGATTTTTACTACCCCTACGGCCAAAATAACTGAAAATCGCGATTATTTATCAGGAACTTTTACTCGAGTCGAAACAGTTCCCGGCAAATCAAACAAAAAAGCAACATCCTCACCTAATATAATTCTGTCCATAATTAACAAAAATACCTACAGTGCAATGCTTTCATCACAAATAGTAATTTACTCACTTTGCAGGCTTAACCGGAAGAGGAGTTCTGATTGTTGACAGTTCAGCTCCTATTTCCAACACCGATAACATTAAGCTGCCTTGTGTGAGAATTGACACTTTCAGGAGAAATATTTTTATTCTCTGGCCCAACAGCTGTCCCACTAGTCTAGTTGGCACCAATCAGCTTATAATGGGGGCTTTTGATTGATGACTTCTTTTGCCTTATATATGTGGTCGCGCTCTGACCACCCGTAAAGGAAACTTTAGTCACGGATAGTAAGTTTAATTCAGAATTATCTTAGATCAGCTATATTCAAAATAACTAAGAAAGGCAGCTTGATTATGTATTTTCCTCGAACGCCGCTAACATTGTCGTTATAGAAGCTAATCTAGTCTTATCCACCATAGATCAGCAATACCATCCTCTCGTCTCAATCTTCTTTTGTTATGAACAAGGGAGTGCTGATTTCGAAAAAATCAATAATCTATTGGCTAACATTGATTTCATTGAGCAAAAATAAAGACATTGAAATTTAGACTGGTTGTTATTAACTAACCCTTGCCAAAAGATCATCTTTCCGAGTTCTCTGTCGTACAATAAAGATCTAAGAAGAAAGCGCAACCTAAGAATTAGACATTGGCAACAATTTCAAAAAACTCGGTTGAAGTCAAATTGCTCTAAATATATCGAGGTGAGGTTACGAACACGTTGGAAGTGTGGTTTCGAACTAATGAAACATTGAATACTTTAAACTAGAAAATTCCGTGGTCTCATCAGATTGCGCAGTGACCAAACTACAAAAATATGGAAAATAGTTTCAACTTACAAACAAAGTTATTCTTGAATTATTCTGGGTGGTAGCCAGATCTTGTTCTATTAACCATGATAACGTAGACATCTCTTCGATGCCTTGTCATTAACTATTGAACCTTACTACACATGAATAGTGTAGGTAAAATTTAATCAGGATATTTATGTATATATGCTTTTAAGCTTTTGTAAGGTTTTTGTCGGAAACTTCATGATACCAGGTTAAAATTTCATAAGTGTTTTGTGATCCATTTCATTACAAACCCGTTACCTATCTGATAGGGTCTTTGCCCTCGTCGTTCGCATTTATTTTATTTTTACAAATGTCACCAAACATCTTGTATTTACCAACAACAAAAAGATTAACATTTCCCCTTTAAACTTAACGGTTTAATTAATTCATTTTATTCATAAAATTAAATCAAAAACCCTACCCTACCTACTCAGACCCACTAAATTATTAATGATAAAAACATATTCCTAAAAATAAAAGAAAGTTGTAATAATGATTAATTAATTAATTAATTAATTAATTATATTGTTTATATAATAAAAAACAGAATACTAATTATTATTACAATTATAATTATAAAATAAAATAAAAATATTTAAATATACATACATAATTATTTTTAAGACATTTTTAGTATAAAATAAAAGACGTAAGTTAATTTTTGCCTTAAAAACAAAATTAAAATTTAAAATAAATAAAACATTAATTGTTTGTATTATAGAAACTAATTAAATATTATATACATACATTAAAAAACCGCATATATACATAATTATTTCATTATTTTTAATTTTACGTCATTATCATTTAAAAACAAAAAACAGTTTTTTATATTTTATGAAATTTTGTGATAAAAAATAAAATAAAAAATAAAAAACAAATTAATGATTTAATGAACACACAAAAATACGGTTGCATCATAAAATACACAAAATTCATTTCCGTTTAATGAGCGCATAAATAAAAATTAAAAATTTATAAATTTAATTAAAATTGAAAAGGAGAAAACACGCAAGTACAATGTTTTATTAAAATATTATATAATGTTAAAAAATTATTTATTAAATACAATAAAATTATGTTATTTATAATTAGGTATATTATACGCATATATTACATGAGAATGAGCCAATGAATTAAAATTATAAAATTAAATAAATATTAATAATTAGCGGATAAGAAATTTTTATTTAAGTTATTTTTATAATAAGAAACCGTAAATTTTTCATAATTTTTTATTTTGTTTGTTTTAATTAAAAAATTATTACGAAAGACTAGATAGATTTGTAAGTTTAATAAACAAAAAAAATGTGACTGATTATAAGAAATGATGCGGACGTTATAATAGGAATTATGGTTTACGTTTTTTTTTTTTTAAATTTAATTAGGAAGAAATTTTTAATTAATCATATAAATTATTAAAATTTTGTCTACGACCTCTTTCCACCGATATTTAATTTTAAACTTGGCCACATTAAGCCCCATTGGGTCGATATAGAATCTATCATCTTCGTCTCCTCTTCCGAGCGTATTGTCCTTTGAGTTTGATTGCCGTGGTAACCTTAGTATTAATATCCGTGCTCACACTAATGAAATTGCTTCGAAAGGCTCCGCCTATTTTTCACGCTTGAGTTGAAATTTTTTCACCTTAACCTTCATCTTGGCGATATATACCCGGTACATATACTGGTTTTCACATTTGAATTTCTCCGTGGCTTTTTAACCGATTTTAAATCGGTTCCGACTCAGTGGATCAATTTGTTTGAAATTTATGAAAATTCAGTTATTTCGAAAAATTATGCACGCTTAAGTACTCTTTTAACACGTTCACGACCGAGGTGCTTATGCTAGGGATAGCCACAAACCGCATAATAAATTTGCACGAAATGAGCTAATTGAAGCCTAATGGTGAAATAAATGTTTTATTTATGTGTTTTGTGGGATTTGTGACTCTATTAATAGTATGACTCATATGCGAGTCGCCGGTTTATGGAACAAAATTGTCTTGTATAAACCGCAGGACGCATACATATGCGTCGTTATAAAATAAAGTTGAAAGCATTGTTTTTGTAATTATTTTATTCTTACATACAGTACAGCCTCGATAATTGCAACCAGTTAAAGTCCACGGGTGTTGCAAAAATCGAAAATTTGTAAATATCGAGTAAAAGTTAACAATTAAAAATTTATTGAAAACTGTTGATTTTTCGGCAAAGATATGTTTCTTTACGTTTTATGTTTCCCCGAAAAATGCGATGGCAACACTAATTATGGGTATCATTATATTGTTTACTCTCAGCCCAAAAAATCTCCTCATCTTTACTCTCAGCCCCAAAAATACGTGCTATCACGATAGTTTGAAACTGTCATAACACTTGATATTATCGGAGCTTAGAGTAAATATAATACTTATATATAAAAACATTTTCATATGTGTGTGAAGATAGGCTAAGTTCAGTCTCAGACGAATCCGATGGCAATAAAATTATTGCTATCATGACATTTTCAACTCTCAGCTCAAAAAATCACGACATTTTTACTCTCAGCCCCGCAAATTCATGCTATCACGATAGTTAAAAACTGTCGTGACAATCAAAACTTTCGGGGTTGAGAGTAAAAATGTACGGATTTTTTGTGCGGTGCACATCGTTTGATGGGTGAATGTTTAAAGAGCATGTACGATATTTTTTAGAATTTCGCTATGTCTAGGAGTAGAGATATAGTCCATAGAAGTCAAGAACTATTTGTTGGCCCAACTAGCGGTGCACATCTTTTGATAGGTGAATGTTTAAGAAGCATGTACGATTCTGAATTCTATAGTCACCTATCAAACTATGTGCACCGCCGGTTGGGCAAACAAATAGTTCTTGACTTCTATGAACATCTGAACTCATTTTAAATTCAAATAAGCACAGAAATTATGATGAAATAATCCCCATTAGTAATTTTAAAGTCGATTTTAGTATTTGACAGTAAATTGTTTAATTATTGTAATTTATTTAGGAGCTCAAAATGTTGTACATGTTTTGAATGACGTGTTTAGTTTTATTTATAGAATTTCGTATACAAACTTTTATAACAATTTTTGAAATTTTTTGAAAGGGGTAATTATAATGAAATGTCGTTTTAGTATAAATAGAATTAAAGACGCACCTTTTTTATTTTCGGGGCTGGAATTTTGGGCTTCTTTTATAAAATTAAATTTAATTCTGATACATTCAGAAAACATCCTCTGCAGCAATTTCGTTTAATTCTGCCCGATATAAACAAATATTAAAACAGTTAACGCCTTGTTCATGTTTAACTTGAACATTTTCCAAAATTTTCACTTTTTCTTTTGATTTTTCATGTTCCAACGCTTGTTAACCCTATTAATCTATTTGAGCTAGAATTTCGGTTATATACTCGTTAACTTCATGTTCAGAAAATAATACATTAGGCGAAGCTTTATATAGTAAAGCCAATATTGGATTAAAACTGGCCGTTCCCTCTTCTGCCGCTTTATTGCGGGTTACACTTAGTAGGATGTCATATTCGTGAATTACCGGCATTATTTGTTTCCAGCACTTAGCATTTTTGGCTGACTCGAAATTTCTCCAGCCGTTGCAGAGGAAACTAACCGCATCGCGCAAGTTAATTCTTTATCGTGTTCGCTTGATTTCTTGTGCAAATGATTTAACACAATTTGTATACGTCAATTTAGTAAAATTGATTACGTTTTTGTACATTGGCTTAATCAATGTGGTACAAGTAAAAATTTTTGAAAGCTCTTGGTTTGTTTAGCTTTTCCGGTTACAAAAAGTTTTAATTTATGACTGCCCGATGCATATTTCTTTAGAAATTTTTTGGCCTGGTGCACATATTCATGGTCAACAGCGGTTTATTTGGAAGAATTCTCCAAAATAAAACAGATTCACCAACAAGCCGTTGTAATCATGTGGCTTCTTGGAAATTATGTTTTTATATAGGCCCAAAATAAAAAATCACTTCACCCAATTGTAAATTAAATGCAAACTAGTAATTTATTTATACGATATCATTTTACACATTTACTTTATACATTTTTATATATTGAATTTAACAAATTAAAACCAATAAAAAATAATAATTTTTAATCCGACATTTTCGTGTCTTACATTTTTGTTTAAAAATCGTTGCTGCGTTAATAATGATCGAAGGGAAAAACGGAATTGAAGAAAACGAGTACAATTCGTTTCTCGTCTCTCTCTCTGAGAATTGGTGTTTCTGTTGTTGATTTATTTCCCTACATTATCATGGTGTTGCTGTGGCGATATTATTTCGCTACAATCTCTCCCTCAGGACTTCCAAATCGTCCCGATGGGAGTGCTGGACCTTCTATTGACTCGAGCTCCCCGTTATAAGGAACTAATTTTGATATATGGTAACGACCTAAAATTGAGTTATTCTGGTCATTTGTGGAGACCTCGAAGGTATTTGATGAAATTATCTTCGAGATTCGATGCGGTCCGGTTCGCCGTGGAGCAAACTTTTTTGTATACCCTTTAGCGGCATTGCTGCGAGGGTGCGTGCACACCAAAACCAAATCACCAATTTTATATAAACGGGTACGACGTCTCGAACGATCGTGTTGTTCTTTTCGAATATCCTGCGTTTTTTCATGCACCTCTTTGGCATCCATATATTTATATTTAAGATATGGCACCACCTGCGATTCGAAGTTTACAAGAGACCCAATAGGTCTATTATCACGGAGGACATCATCCCAGGTTCGAAGCTCACGCCCAAATGTCAAAAAAGCTGGGGTTTGTATAACGTATTGACGGCAGCTGCTCAACCCAATTTCGATGGTCTCCCCTCACTAGTATAGACAGTTGAGTTTTTAGATCGCGGTTTTTTCTTTCTGCCGGGTTAGCTTGTGGATGATATACCGGAGTAAGACGTTGTTTAATCTTAAAGAAATCGGCGGTGTATTGTAAGACATGGCTAATGAATTGAGGCCCATTATCGGAGATGAGGCATCGTGGCACACCATATCGTAGAAACACCTCATCAATTAATTTTCGTGCGCAAGTATCAGCGGTTGCTGAACCAATCGGAAATAACTCCACCCAACGAGACGCAACATCCTCGACAATCAAAATATTTTTATATCCATCTTTGGTAGTTGGAAGAGGGCCGAACAAATCTACAGCCACAGTTTCGAAGCGTTGTTGCATAACCGGAGTTTTTAGCAAACCTGCTGGTTTCAAATTGGATATTTTAAAATGTTGACACTCCGTACACATACCCACGAATTTCGCGATTGTTTTTCGCATTCCTGGCCAAAAATATCGAGATCGAATTTTCGTTATAGTTTTTTCTACTCCATAATGACCAGCTGTGGGATCACAATGGTATCGTTGCAATATGAAGTCGCGTTGACTAACTGGTACGACGAGCTGGGCTTCTTCCGACTCCTGATCAGGAATATAGCGATACAGAATTCCCTGTGACATAGTATAACCCCTGCCGGTGTAATTACCGAGGTCTGGATGATCAATTTCTTCGAAGCATTTTATGATTTTGTTTATTTCTGGATCTTGAAGTTGTGATTCTCGAATTTCCTCAAAATCATAAGTTGGAAAATCCAAGTGATATGACGAAACGACACATTGTTCATCCTCGGGTATAGGAGGCCTCGACAATGTGTCCGCGACTACATTGGCCTTTCCAGGTGTATATGTTATTTTTAGGTTGAATCCTTGGATGAGTAAAGCCCATCGTGCTAGACGTCCGGATGGTGACTTTAACGACATCAACCATTTTAGAGGCTGATGAGCTGTACCAACTGTAATTTCGGCACTATCTAAATATCCTCTGAACTTATTTAAGGCCCATGCAACGGCGAGAGCCTCATGTTCTGTTGTATTATAATTCTGCTCAGCTGGGAGTAACAGCCGACTGGCATATTCTACTGGTCGTTCATTTTCACCCTCCCCCTGGAGTAAAACTGCACCGAGCGCATAGTTACTTGCATCGGTTCTTAGCGTATATGGCTTCGTTTCATCTGCCTGCTGGAGGATTGGAGCATTCACCAATAACTGTTTTAATTGTCTGAAAGCCACCCGATGACTCTCATCCCAAATGAACTTAATGCCATTTTTTGTCAAATTGCTGAGTGGCCGCGACACTTCGGAGAAATTGGGGACAAATCTGCGATACCAACTGCATGTTTGTAAAAATGATTTTACATCCCGGATGTTACGCGGTTCTGGCCGTTCAGAAATAGCCGCAATTTTCTCTGGATTGGTGCGAATGCCATTAATATCAATAATATGCCCCAAAAATCTGATACTTTCCCGAAAAAAGGAACATTTCTCCCGATTTATTCTTAGACCAAATTGCGCCAAACGATCAAAAACCCTATCAAGATCATTCAAATGCTGTTCAAAAGTTTCGGACAACACCACGATATCGTCCAAATAGGCCCACATTGCCACCTCAGGAATTCCAGATTTTAGGCGGTCAATCATTCGCTGAAAGGTTGCGGGAGCGTTTTTCAATCCGAAGCTCATACGCTTAAATCGAAATAGTCCGAAAGGACAGATAAAAGAAGTTTTGTCTCGATCACTCTTAGATACGGGAACCTGCCAATAACCGGCACGCAAATCTAATGTACTCATAAACTTGGTCCTCTTTGCAACATGAAGCAACTCATCAATGCGAGGCATGGGATACTTATCCGACACAGTGACAGAATTAAGTCCCCTGTAGTCAATACAAACTCGGAATGAACCATTTGGTTTTTTAATCATTACTACCGGTGAGGCCCACGAACTTTCGCATTCCTCGATTATGTCCTCTCGCAACATTGCGTCAATTTCATTTTTCAAAATATTCCGTTTTAATGGCGACAGTTTATAAGGCGGATTTGAAATAGGGGCATGATCACCTGTTTCAATTCTATGTTCAACACACTCGGTGGGTCTACCTTGCGATGCAAACAACAACTCCTTTTTCAACAATAATTCGTTAACAAATGTCTTCTGCTGATCAGACAAGGTGCAACCTTCATCATCCCTAAGAAAATTTACTGAAGAAAATTCAACCGGCGCCTGAATAACATTTTCGTAATTTATTTTATTGATCTTTGGCAACTTACCAAATCTCATTGTGTGATTAGAAAAATCCAAAATCATTTTAGATACTATTATGAGTGTTGTTATGATTTGAATTTTGAAAAACCACAAATGTGGTAGGAACACATATTTCTGCAATGACTACGTTTACGGTTGTATACCAGACGGATTGAACCTGCTGAGATCCGTCGGCTAACCTAATTGACATTTCTTTAGATCCAAACTTTTGACCTTTCTTTACTAAAACATTATATAAAGTATAAGACGCAACACTGAGTTTGGCTGCGGTATCTAAAATAGCTGTACCGAATGAGCCGAGAACACGAATACCCAAAACTGGCCTCGGTTTTGGATTTAAAGATTCTATAAGAGAAATTGATTCAACGTAAACCTGGGCGCCGATCAAACTAAATTCAACAGATAATGGATTAGAGATGTCCGCACATGCAACACTGGTTTTTTTCGGACGATGGTTTGGGCATAATCTGTTTTTGATTGCACCTTGGACAATTACTTTTGATATAACCCGCCAGCCCACACGTATAACATTTTAGCTCAATGTCGTGTTTAGCGGAGTTTGACAAAACTGCAGAATTTCTATCTGTATGCTTACTGAGACGTTTCCTACAATCCTCAAATCGATGTCCGGTTTTTCGACAATATCGACAAATATCTTCGATTTTTTGATTAACAAATGGTTTAGTATCCTTCGAGGGACTCTCATCATAAAAATCATCCACCTGTCGGGCGAGTTTAATTAAATCGTTAAAATTTTTTATTTCATCCCGTTTTACTTTCTCACGTATAACCTTTTTAAGATTTCCATAAACCATATCTAGCTGAATTGTTTCTGAAACCGCAGAACCTACAAGTAATTGTGCAAAAAGCGCTCGAATTTCGCAAATAAATAAATCCGTTTTTTGATTAGACTGTTTCTTCCCAAATATATCTTGAAAAATTTTATAAGGTGGTCGTTTTTGACCAAAAACGTAAACTAATAAATCCATAGCTTCTTTGAAAGTAGGAACAGTCGATTTAATGCCTTGCCACCACGTAGCTGCTGTTCCTTCCAGAAGCATAGGGAGACCCTTGAGACTGTTTTCCTCTGACACATTACAACAGTCCTTGTATATTAAAATTGCATCAATGAATGCCTCGACATTGTTTGATTTTCCCCATTAAATCGACTAGAACACTTCGCAAAGTTCTCGCTAGATGGAGCGTTTGGAATATGAGGTGGGTTTGTGTTACCTTTTATCGTCTGGAGTAATGCCTGGAATTGAACCTCAGTCATTACCACATTAGCCATTGTCGACCCTGTGCTGCTATCCGAACGTATATGAACAGAATTATCGCTATGTTTACACGAAGATCTAGTATTAGGACGTGAACTGACGCTACAAACCAATTTATTATGGTTCTTACTCATGCGAGAAAATAACACCAAAATATATCAAACTATCGAAACAAATTTCTGCGCCGATAGCAAAAATTTTATTAATAATAACGCAAACCACAAAGCAATTTGACAAATTTTCCTTTGACTAAAATTACGCGCGAATGAAATTTAATGAATGCACCATTCCCTCCACACGTTAATATATTACAAAAACCCGGAACTATTTAACGAGAAATTCCACCATATACATACCGAACCAACTTCTCCACGAGGTTTTATGTCTTTATGTTAAAATCTGATTTCCTTTCCAATTTGATTTCCAAACGTTTATGAATTTTATGAACTTTTTATGTATGTATTTATATATATAATTACACCAATTTAGTTTTATGAACGCACAGAACACACAATCAAGTTATTTTTTATTTTATTTTGGCCTCACGCGTTGGGCTGCCATTTTGTAATCATGTGGCTTCTTGGAAATTATGTTTTTATATAGGCCCAAAATAAAAAATCACTTCACCCAATTGTAAATTAAATGCAAACTAGTAATTTATTTATACGATATCATTTTACACATTTACTTTATACATTTTTATATATTGAATTTAACAAATTAAAACCAATAAAAAATAATAATTTTTAATCCGACATTTTCGTGTCTTACATTTTTGTTTAAAAATTGTTGCTGCGTTAATAATGATCGAAGGGAAAAACGGAATTGAAGAAAACGAGTACAATTCGTTTCTCGTCTCTCTCTCTCTCTGAGAATTGGTGTTTCTGTTGTTGATTTATTTCCCTACATTATCATGGTGTTGCTGTGGCGATATTATTTCGCTACACCGTTACCAATGTGTCGATTTCGCAGATTCACAAATCATTTATATAAATCCTCGTTCCATTCTAGGAAATTCACACGATTTGGTAGCCTTAACCTTCGATAATGGATTGAAAGGGGAATTGGCGTATTTTGTAATTACACTTTAATTTTTTTAATTCTTAATATTGTCACACGCATTTTTATGATTTAAACTAGACCACACTAGTTATACTTTAACAGCTTATGAATATTCAAGGTTATGTTTATATTCGAATTTTAAAAAGAGAGAGAAGGTTGTGTCATTGCATTTGTTAAACGGTATACTCCTTCTAGAAGAGTATGAATTTACTCACATAACATCCGGTAGAGATTATTTTGCTCGTCTTCCTCGACACTGTCTCATACATAGGTATTTTACCATAATCCATTCTCTTTTTTTAACGATTTTGAAAAGCAAAATTTATCGAATAATGTTTATTCGCTAAAATTGCAATTATCGAGGTAAAATTTTACTCGATTGCAGTTCTAAAATTTTATAATAGAAAATTTACATTTTTGCAAGTATCGAGTATTTGCAATTATCAAGTGTTGCTTTCATCGAGTTTGTACTGTATATTATTTTTCAATATAAACTAAAACTCAAATAAAAGTTCCTTAACAAAAAATATAAAAATTGATAAAAAAACACCGGATAATTAAATAATTGCAAAATGAAACAAACATAAAATTAAAAATAATGCAAGTTATTGAATTGTGCGACAATTTAAAACATGGATCTACACATAATCCAATAGGCAGACACATGCTATCTACACATGTATCACAAATAAAATTTGTATCAGTCCTTTTTTTCTGTTTTGTACATTGTCGGCACTTTTTACGCTTATCAACACGGATTGATATGTTGTAAATATGTTTTGTGTGTAGTTTTTTTCGATTGTGAGCTGGAAGGATTCGGTGTTGATGAACACGATACATCAGAAAGATCTTGTGTATTCAATAAAGATATTGCAAGCATTTCACGAAAACTTGTATATGATGTTTTACTTCCTTTATGTTTGTTCAATAACCAATTGCTGTTCCATACTGAAATATCAAGTACATGGAAGAAAACTTTTATGTACCATCGCAAACTCGTTCTTGGTGTGGGGTACTAAGATGTCATCTGGTCGTTGCGGTCTACACCTGACATGTGTTTAATGTAATCTGCAACGATTACGGGTTTTTATGATGTAATTCCCCTTTTATTTATATTTATATTCCGTCATTTCAGCTTTATGCAAAGAAGATATCATCAAGACATACCTTTTATCTTTCCATTTCTGCATGATTGTGAAATACATACCAAAAATAATACCAAAAATGTACACTGTTAAATTTAAAAATATTCCAATTGGATTTATTTTGTAGTGAAATTGAAACATTTTTAGATAATCTTTAACATTTATACTAGAGAAGCCCTTGAATCCCTAATAGTGTCGCTGTAAAGAACTGATAATTTTCTAACAGTTTTAAATAAACAGGAGAAAATTATGATACATTTTACTAAAGTTTTTTTAATTCTAAAGAAGGTTATTTTAGACACTGTTTCTACTTTTATATCTCCGAATCTAGAGATGTTCACGGGGTCTCACCTACATGGCTGAATAGCTAAGTCAAAACCTCACGTGTGTGGTAAATAAGGTTGAGATATGATGATTTTTAACTTATGCAGCGTATTTTAAACAATTGTGGTTTTTGATATCAATCTATTTTCAAATTTTACTGTTACCGCTCCTTGAGGTATTCATAATATTTAAAACGTATTTTAGGATAGCACAAACAAAGTTTTAACAAGGAAATAAACATGGTTACTTTATGAAAATATTTACTGTGCCATATACGACTTAGAAGTTTCATGATTTTGAATAAATTTTCAAATTTTATTTCACCGATCCTAGAGATGTTCACGGGGTCTCACCTACATGGTCAGATAGATCAGTCAAACCCCTATGTGGGTAATGAACGGGATCTAGTTATGATGATTTTTAACTAGTCCAGAGACATTTTTACGTTTATGGTTATATCGCCCATACCAGAAATTTTCACGTGATCTCTTTCATATATTCGAATAGGTCAGAAAATTTTCTATCAATATCGTGCAAATGGGGCACGAATAATGATTTTCATCATGTTTTCCATAATTTACAACTTCTTCGTTTACAATTTTACTCTCGATTGGAAATTTTGGTATTTTCTCCAATAGGATTTTTACCCATTGACATTCCCAAATAAGCTACGAACCCGATTTATTGTGAAAACAATCAAATAACAAAAATCCTATGGATGTGCACATGGTCACGTTTATACTTTTAGATAGTTCAAAGTTTCCACTTTCGATAGTTCCGAACAGGGTTCATTTGTGATGATATTTACTGGACCATATACGACTTAGAAGTTTCATGAATTTGAATAAATTTTCAAATTTTATTTCACCGATCCTAGAGATGTTCACGGGGTCTCACCTACATGGTCAGATAGATCAGTCAAACCCCTATGTGGGTAATGAACGGGATCTAGTTATGATGATTTTTAACTAGTCCAGAGACATTTTTACGTTTATGGTTATATCGCCCATACCAGAAATTTTCACGTGATCTCTTTCATATATTCGAATAGGTCAGAAAATTTTCTATCAATATCGTGCAAATGGGGCACGAATAATGATTTTCATCATGTTTTCCATAATTTACAACTTCTTCGTTTACAATTTTACTCTCGATTGGAAATTTTGGTATTTTCTCCAATAGGATTTTTACCCATTGACATTCCCAAATAAGCTACGAACCCGATTTATTGTGAAAACAATCAAATAACAAAAATCCTATGAATGTTCACAAGGTCACGTTTATACTTTTGGATAGTTTAGAGCTGTGGTTATTTCACTGACTAGCGCCTAGTATATTATATGATCTTAGGGATTTAGGGTTTTTAGGTTTTAGAAATTTTCGCATATGGAACATAAAGCTGATACTCGGCGTGGGCTGCATAGCAGTTGAATTAAATAAATTATTTTGTAGGTTTGTGTTTTTTTTTATTGAATGAATATATATTTGAATGATTATTATATTATTGTATTGCTCTTGGGTAAACAATATTTTTGGTTTTGCTATTTGGTGCGTACATAAATAAGTTGGCGGGTATTCCGACGCGGGAACAAGCCACGTATAGCTGTCCATGTGAGAAGCAGGGATTTTGTAGATTCAATCCACAAACTTGAAGCAACTGAAAATTGCAATCTATTAAATTCGAATGGCATATCGGTCGGTATTATTGTTATTCGCGGTAATATGACGTGTTCTCTTTTGAATTGGCCATCCAACATTATTGCTCCGATAACGTTATTCAACAATCTTTTGACTGCAATTCTTTTTGACTGCCATTGCACAGTCGTGGCGGATCGATATTTCGAAGCATTTTGTCAAAGAACAGATGATTTGAGACATGCGTTTAGTTCATCGGCTGGTGCGGAACGTGGTATAACTGGTTCAGTCTAATGAAAATCACCACCCTGCAATATGAGTGCACCTTCGAACAATCTTGGAGCGTCACTATAAAGTAATTATGGATAATGCTATAAAAAACAGCTACAGCAGAGAGGGTTTTACGTAAATTTTTTTTCTAAATGACTTAATTTTATCTTCAATCTCGAACGAAACTACACAAAAACTAAAATCAACACCAAGCCACTGTATATAATATTTCGTAAAATTTGTTGGATTTCAACAAGTGGTTGGTGCTTATCTTTTTATCATTCATAATTTCAAATAAACGTAAAATTGTACAACAATACTAGTTCATATGTTTGCTAAACTTTTCCCATACCTGAATTTTTTCTTGTATTGCATGTGGGTGTCGCAGTAAATTGCATTTCTACCTCCACCCAAAGGATCTGCTGCAACGTTATAAGATGCGGCGGCCAATGCAATGCTACTTTGTAAGAAAATTGTTGCCAAAATCAATGATAACAGAAATGTTTTGCTTACTCCACCGGGAGCATTGAGGAAAAACAAACTGACAATTTCTTGCGGAATCGCATTCGTAATGCGATGATAAGCACTGTGTTGTTGTATCGTCAGTTTTTGCAGATTTGTTTAATTAATTCTGCTCTCTGTGCTGCTCTTCTATTGGAGAAATACCAAAATTTCCAATCGAGAGTAAAATTGTAAACGAAGAAGTTGTAAATTATGGAAAACATGATGAAAATCATTATTCGTGCCCCATTTGCACGATATTGATAGAAAATTTTCTGACCTATTCGAATATATGAAAGAGATCACGTGAAAATTTCTGGTATGGGCGATAAAACCATAAACGTAAAAATGTCTCTGGACTAGTTAAAAATCATCATAACTAGATCCCGTTCATTACCCACATAGGGGTTTGACTGATCTATCTGACCATGTAGGTGAGACCCCGTGAACATCTCTAGGATCGGTGAAATAAAATTTGAAAATTTATTCAAAATCATGAAACTTCTAAGTCGTATATGGCACAGTAAATATTTTCATAAAGTAACCATGTTTATTTCCTTGTTAAAACTTTGTTTGTGCTATCCTAAAATACGTTTTAAATATTATGAATACCTCAAGGAGCGGTAACAGTAAAATTTGAAAATAGATTGATATCAAAAACCACAATTGTTTAAAATACGCTGCATAAGTTAAAAATCATCATATCTCAACCTTATTTACCACACACGTGAGGTTTTGACTTAGCTATTCAGCCATGTAGGTGAGACCCCGTGAACATCTCTAGATTCGGAGATATAAAAGTAGAAACAGTGTCTAAAATAACCTTCTTTAGAATTAAAAAAACTTTAGTAAAATGTATCATAATTTTCTCCTGTTTATTTAAAACTGTTAGAAAATTATCAGTTCTTTACAGCGACACTATTAGGGATTCAAGGGCTTCTCTAGTATAAATGTTAAAGATTATCTAAAAATGTTTCAATTTCACTACAAAATAAATCCAATTGGAATATTTTTAAATTTAACAGTGTACATTTTTGGTATTATTTTTGGTATGTATTTCACAATCATCATTTCTGCACAGCTATGTTATTTCTTCGTTTCCAAATAGTTTCATTTTTTTTAAGGTTTTTGGTAATTACATCTGGCGGATTTGTTTTCGGTTGACTCTCAAAGTTCCACATAAATGTGTACGTTGTTCAAAGAGATGTTCTGCCAAAATAACGCTTCTGTAATAGTTATCCATGTACAATATGTGATCTTTTCCAACGTAATCTTTCATTCGCTCTTTAACAACACTGAAAGCATGACCTTCGACTCGAGGTTCCACGGTATTCTGACCACTATAAATCAACATATTTTGGAGGAACCCATCGTGCGTACAAATTTCGTAAAACTTAATCCCATATTTATGCCTTTTATTGGGAATGTATTGCCGAAAGATAGCCGTCTACGCCACAGCATCATTGCTTCATCCAGTGCTAGATGTTGTGCAGGATAGTACACTTTATTTATGTTGGCAAGTACTCGTATATGATCGGAAACGTTCGATATTTTTAACCGATTTCTGCTCATAATTTTTCCAAAAACTGGATGATGATACAATTCGTTTTTGCTCCAATAGTGTCGTAAATATGGCATACATTTCATTCTCATTTTCAGAGTCATCGGTGTTTATTGGTTCTCCATTATCATTTTCAATTATTTCTGAGCCTCCTACGTCAATTTATATTGATTCATCACTAGTACTTTCCAGATTTGAACAAAAATATGTCCTACCTGTGTCTAAAAATGGTTATGTACTGCTTTTATCGCTTTCATTTATTTCAGAATCAGTTATTTTGTTTGCAGCCATAACTAGGGAAAATAAACAAAATTTTATTTTTCATAATAATTTTGGTAAATAATAAAAACATACTTCTCACCTTTACCGTAAATAATACCATTCAAAATTTTACTTTCAATCACTTTTTTTAGTTACAACTAAACTCTATAAATTCAATTTTTAAATTTAAATAAAAAATGAAGTTTTGCTTTATGTCAGTTATCCGTCAACTGTTTCTATATTCTAGTTTTGGTTAACAAATTTTCATTTATATATTGGTAAATGTCGTTGTACGGCATCCTATCGTTCAAAAATCGTGGGTTGCTCCTGTGTTGATATAAAGGGTGGTTAAATTTTAAGGGCCGATGCTGATTTTGAATAAAACACAAATTATTTAGGAAATTATTGTCAACTCTTTTTATTATGATAATATGGTATGGTTCAATTATGTATGGAACAAAATATCACCCAAATGGCCGCCGCGACCTCGGCGGCACACCTCCATCCGATGGTCCAAATTTTCGATGACGCTTAGGCATAATTGAGGTTCTATGCCGTTAATGTGCCGAATTATCTCATCCTTTAGCTCTTGAATTGTTGATGGTTTATCGACGTACACCTTTCCTTTCAAATAACCCCGAAGAAAGAAGTCCAACGGTGTCAAATCACATGATCTTGGCGGCCAATTGACATCGCCACCACGTGAGATAACACGGCCATTGAATTTGTCGCGCATAAGAGCCATTGTTTCGTTAGCTGTGTGGCAAGTGGCACCGTCCTGTTGAAACCACATATCGTCCACATCCATATCTTCCAGTTCGGGTCATAAAAAGTTCGTTATCATCTCACGATAGCGAACACCATTCACAGTAACTGCCTGACCGGCCTTATTTTGGAAAAAATACGGCCCGACGATGCCGCCAGCCCATAAATTGCACCAAACAGTCACTCTTTGTGGGTGCATTGGTTTTTCGACAATCACTTTTGGATTATGATTCGCCCAAATGCGGCAATTCTGCTTATTGACGAATCCACTGAGGTGAAAATGTGCCTCATCACTGAAGATGATTTTCTTCGAAAATTGATCATCCACTGTTGCCATTTCTTGCCACCATTCTGACCATTGACGACGTTTGGAATGGTCAAGAGGCTTTAGTTCTTGAGTCAATTGCACCTTATAAGCGTGTAAATGCAAGTCTTTATGCATAACGTTCATCAACGACGAGCGTGAGAGGTGCAATTGTAGGGCACGACGACGAGTTGAGGTGGACGGCTCTTCAGCCACACTATCGCGAACAGCAGCAATATTTTCTGCTGTACGAGCTGTACGAGCATTCACTGGTGTTTTAAAATCTCCTACAGACCCGGTTTGCTCAAACTTTTGCACGATTTTTCCGATTGTACGCACATTTGGACGATTAAATTGACCGAAAAAATCACGAAGTGCACGATATGCATTTTGATTTGAACGCCCATTTTCATAATATGTCTGAATAACTTTAACGCGTTGCCCGATTGTGTATCTTTCCATGGTCCAAATTGAGTTAGTCTGAAATTGAGAAATGTCAAATTAAATGCAGAATAAAACTTGACGTTTAGGGCGTTCACATTCAACGTCGACCCTTAAAATTTGACCACCCTTTATATGAAGCCTGCAAATTACTATTGATCTTCCAATTAAAATAGTGAGTATGTTTGAACTCTGAAACAGTTAGAGGCAATAAAAGGTTTTGTTATCTATATTATTTGTTATTACAGTGAAATCTCGTTGTAACGAAGCAGACGGGACCCAGAAAATTACTTCGTTATATCGGAATTTCGTTATAACGAAATTTCAATTTTCAATTTCGACAAACATACATATCGTCGCCGTAGTTCTATCTTAGTGTAACTACCATTTTATTGATTTCGAGAGATTCTGTTTTAAATATTAACGCCATGTACAGTAAAATTTTCAAATATAAGACCAGTTCATCGTGATTTAACTTAAATTTTAAGCTCACAAGTTTTAATGATAAAAACTGTTTTTCCGAGAAAATTAGGAAAATTTGAGAGCACTTCCAAAAATAGTTTGTTCTATGTCCGCTTTTAATTTTTTTTTTGGGAAATATAGGAAATACACCAATTTTCCACGAATTACACACGCGAGGAGATAATATTCAATATATTAATGATGTATTTAAAAAAGGAGGTAGTTCTTGCTTATGAAAAGTATTTGAGAATATCAAGATCAAATTTAGTTGTTGTTTTCTACAGTTTTACACACGGAAAATTTAGACAAATTATACTCGTGGTAAGCTTTCTCACAACGGAATCTAAAAATCACTGAATCAAACTTCACACTACCAACCAGTGGATACATCATAAATTTCCCAAGTTTTTCTAAGTTAATTCTAAAAAACAAACCTGTTCAGAGTAAGATTAAAATTGATTTGTTACAGCGAGTTCTCACATCCTACGCGCAAGACGTATTAAATCAACTCCTCCTCCTCTAGTCAGTTAAAAACTTGTGGTTATGCCGATTACATCAATGTTTGAGTAAAACGACTTACATTTTTCATCTTTGATTCGATTTTCTGCACCTGTAATTTTAGTCTCTCCACTGGCATATTTACAATGTAACAAGCCGTCGTCTATGTCTATCGGAAGCTTTTCAGAACTTTATTCATGCTAGAAGTATAGGATTGGCATTGGGACTGGTTCAGATCGTATTTGTTTGGTGTGACACTGGTGGTTAAAATTGACGTTAAAGATGATAAAATTGAACGGTTGTCAATCAAGCGGAGGCGTCGCAGCGATCAATCATTTCAATCCTGGTTAACATTAAGTTAATCCTTTTCTTTTTTTTAGATAAAAATATGTAGTATCAAACTTCAAATAACTTAGGGTAACATTGCACTTGAGAACACTCAAATTCTCGGCAAATTCTTAAAAAAGTTTTTTTGTCCTAACTCTAAACTCGATTATGCGCTTGTGGTTCTGGCGGATGTTTTTTACCTCAATGATCACATCTGAATTATTGTAATTTGATAACAGAAAGATATTCAGATTAGTTTTAGCAAGAATTCATGAACGAATTGTACTTACCTTGCTCGCGTATAATAGTTTATGTTTAGGGGTCCTAGGTCCAAGCACTCGGTAGCCATTGGCCCAAAGTTATTGCCCAATAACTGCCCAAAGGTAGCCGATGCTGCCTTCTTTGTGTTTGTAGAGAGTGTTTCTACCTCTTCACCAACTTTCATAATGTTCTAATTGTTAGCCGGAGCCTCTACCGCTTTCGGTACCCTCATGATGTTACCCTAATTTATAAATCTTAAGTATGTCTGTGCTGAAACTATAGCTAATCAAACCATAAGTTCTCATCAGCGCAAACAGCGTCCCTATTCAATATGATAAAAGCTGACCTATATATTCAGCTATTAGGCTTATTCAGTCTTTTGTTCTTCCAACTTGGCTCCACTCGGCAGCTCAGAATCGCTAATTTGTAGCATTTCCAGAATTTTTTTCGAATCACTGGGTTCCGCTGCGAACCAAACTCTCGCACTAGGTCTGCAGGAGATATCCTTTCCAGCGACTACTTTTAGTCTAGTACTAACGGACGGGTTCAGGGTTTTCCCTCGTATTTTTTAGGAAATTGGCAGCCTTCTTCATTTTCCTCCAATTGTTGGACGATATATATCCATCAAAATGAGGAGGGAGGCTTTGTCAATGACAACCATCACTAAATGCTCTTTTAGCGCCGCATTCAAATGCCTTTACAGTTTCCTGGGAGCCTTCAGGCGAACCCTCCTAATTCAATTCTACAATATTTTTAACCCATGAGAGCATTTTCATATCTCTGTTCGTTCTCTCCAACGGAATCGGTTGAGCTTCGCTAAAGTTAAAGAGCACCAGATCCTTCTTTTTTGTATTATTAGTTTAGCGTAGCGGAGAAATTGAGAATTGTCTATCTGTGCAGAGAGTAGGCGACTGACTTTTTTATATTGTGGCCCCAGCCTGGCTGATTATCAGCACGGTATGATTAACACCTTAGCCTAGCCCAGTTCGCACCGTGTTTTAGCCTGACACAATCCCAAATACTGTGGCAATCTAGTTTTGGTGGTCACCGCGAGAAAGTTACACGAACATTTGCGGAAGCTGCAAGATACTCAGTCGATACAAGTGCCAACTTGATTCCCCCAGACAGCTTCACACCAAGACCACCATCATTGAACTTAAAAATATAAAAATAAAATGATTTATTTGTAAAATATGTTCAAATTAGGTTTGGTTTTCTGCTTTGTGAAATAAACAAAAATCTACATTGTGGTTGATCTTTGAAGAGTTAGTTAAACAAAATCTTGGAAATGAAATCAGTACATTTTTCAAGGTTAGGGCCATAGTTGTTATTTGTATTTGTTGAAATCGTGGTTTGAACTCTGTGATGTTGTCTTGCCCGTGTAATTCAAATCACTTTCAAACATTATTTTTTGACATTTCTTATGTCCTTTGTGTTCAGTAGCTTATGCCATTTAATCTTGGAATATGGATATTTTATCAAAATCAGTGCTCATTTGTGAATACTGAGAGAAATTTGCAAAGAACGCATGGACGATGTTATTCAGTTAATCGACTCACTATTCGTCGTATTGTAGACAAATTTGAAAGTGAATTTTCTTTTCTTTCTTCACAGGAGTACCAGTACGACAAAGAAATGCATGCACACAAGAGAATATTGATTTGGTAGCAGCAAGTGTAAGAGAAAATCCAAATTAAATCTTTCTCAAACAACAACATGGAGAATTTTAAGAAAAGATTTGGGCTTGCATCCTTACAAAATTGACCCTTACAATTTTGCCTTTTACTTTAACCGAAAATTTTTATTCAGTGATGAAGCTCATTTTTGGTTAAATGGTCATGTAAACAAACAGAATTTCAGAATTTGGAGTGATGAAAATCCACCCGAAACAGTTCAGACACCATTACATCCAGATAAAGTCACTGTGTGGCGTGCATTTCATGCTGGTGGAGTGATTGGTCCATATTTCTTTGAAGAAAATGGTCGAAGAGTAACAGTCAATGGAGAACGATACAGAACAATGTTAAATGATTTTTTTTCTTGCTGTTGTTGAGAATAATCTGGAAGATATGTGGTTTCAACAAAACGGTGCCATCTGCCACACAGCCACTTTAACAATCGATCCCAGGTCGTGTGATTTAACACCTTGTGATTACTTTCTTTGGGGATATGTTAAGTCACAAACTTTTGCTGACAATCCAACAACAATTGCGCAATTAAAAATCAACATTGAACGTGCTATTGATGAAATACAGCCAAATTTATGTGAAAAAGTGATGATAAATTGGCCTGACAGAGTGCAGTACGTACGGAGAATTGGCTTTTGGTGGAAACTTAAATTCTTGCCAATAACTCGACAAGTTGTACCGAACTACCAGATCCCATTTAGTCGAAAGCAGTTCTACTTTGGCAATATTGTCAAAATACATGCCCGAGTTGTTCCAAGTAGTGACGGTGACGGATGGGTTTGTTTCGACTAATTTTGATTCTTCAGACCACCGGTTGACGGATACCAAGCTTATTATACTCAGTAAGAGGCAAGTATGTTGAATTATTTGATTAGCAGTTGAGGCTTGCTTCGCTTTTCGATGGGGTTGTTGCCTTCTCCTCTGAGCCATGGGTACATGATCTTCGACTTGATGTTCTTGTTCTTGAGTTTCCTCTTCTATCAGTGGCTCTTGGCTGGGCAAAGCTGTTACCTTGCTTATTGATCTCTTGACGTTTGAATTGCCCGCTGTTTTGAGCGTTACTACCTTGGTCTGCCCATCGCCGCCGGGGTGCAGTTCTACAATTCTGCCGAGTTTCCATCTCGGTGGTTGTAGTTCGTCTCGCAATAGGGTGATATCTCTCACTTTCAGGTTTGTCCGTGTTTATTGCCACTTGGGCCGTTGTTGCAGACGATGTAAATAATCGGATACCCACTTTTGTCAAAATTGAGTACGCATATTCTGAACGAGTTTCCCATTTCCGTGTTGGTTTTTCTGATGGCGCTAATAAGGCATCTCCAATCAGGTAATGTCCGGGCGTTAGTACCGATAATGATTCGTGATCTTCAGATAGAGGATAGAGTGGCCTTGAATTCAGACATGCTTCTATTTGATTCAGCAAAGTTGTTGTGTCTTCAAAGGTGAGCTTGGTGTCGTCCATGCACTTCTTCAAATGAGTTATTATAGATTACACCTTTGCTTCCCATAGTCCACCAAAATGTGGTGATGCTGGTGGAATGAAATGCCAAGTCAGCGGTTGTAGTATCTTCTGCGCTCCCGCAAAACTAGTTCCGTTGTCGCTGTACATGTGTGCATCGTCGGAATGCGCTTATAAATCCCTCTGTTGAAAGATCTGAGCCCACTTCGATGTGGATTGCTTTGGTAGCTAAACAGATAACTATGCACATATATCCCTTATACGATTTATTTCCGCACCCTTTGCTAGTTCGAATATGAATTGGGCCGGCGTAGTCCACTCCAGTGTGTATGAACGAGCGTGTTACAGTAACGCGGGGAATTGACAAATTTCCCATTAGTTGTACTGCAGTTGCGACTTTGAGTCGATGGCAGCGGATTTATGGTTATTATGTTTGACGGCTTGGACGCCTCTGGTGATCCAGAATTGTTTCCGACGGAACGCCAAAGTTAACGCGTTGCTTCCGTGTAATATTTGTTTATGTCCCCACTCCAATACTAACTTGGTGAATGGCCCTTTGTACTGTCGGATGTCGGAAAGTTTTTCATCGTAGGATAGGGACGAGTTTTCCAACCTTCCACCGACCCGAATTATGTTTTCCTGGTCGAGGAATGGATTGAGCGAAATAGTCCTGCTATGTTTATTGATTGTTATTATGATTGTTATCCGTATGAGCGACCTGAGGGATGATTGTCTTTGGATTAAGGTTTGAATTGGAGACTATTTTTTCACTTGCAGATGTGTGGTGACTTTTCTTCTTCTCGGCTGTTTCGTATTCCGCATATTCGTTTGTTGTGAACGCGTGCTGCAACAACTCCGGGCCGTTCCACCAGCTCTGAAGTGTCGCTAATTTCTTTGAGGTTACTCCACGGGAACTACAATCGTCTGGATCGTCTTCTGAACGGATAGAATGCCATGAATGGATGCTGGTATTTTGCTGAATCTCTGCCACTCGATGTGCGACAAACGATTTTTATGATGATGATGGTTTTTGAACCCATGCCAGCGTAATCATGGATTCGGACCATAAGGTTGTTGCTCTTATGTTAACCTCCAGGCTCTTTTTTGCTTGTTGAACTAACCGATTCAACAGTACCGCGCCGCATAACAGGAGCCGAGGTATCATCAATTTCACCGGTGCTACCCTGGTTTTCGCAGTCAAAAGACGGATTGTACTTTGCCCATTGATGGTGCTTTTGCTTTACAGTACGGCCGTGTAAGCATGCTCGGACACATCACAGAATCCTTGTCGTATTTTAATTTGTCGCGCGTAATTTGCTCGAGCTTGAGTTGATCCCAGCGTCTAGCTGTTTTTGCTGGTAGCTCTTCGTCCCAGCCTAGGTCGAGACTCCATAGCTTTTGGTACATTATTTCACAACCGATGATTACTGGTGCCAGCCATCCCAAAGGATCGAAGATTTTTGACATTTCCGACAAAAATTGGCGTTTCGTTATATTCTTGTCATTGGGTGGTAACCGTACTTGGAATATGAAACAGTCGGCCTACGGACTATAGGCTCTCCTTAAGGTTTTGATTGATTGTTCATCCGCGATGATAAGATTGCCGCTCAAGATCTCATCCTTGTATAATTCCTTTAATATGTTAGGATGATTGCTTGACCACTTACTCAATTACATTCCCCTTGTTGAAGTAGCGCGATAAGCTATGCTTTCACTTGTACTGCTTCTTACAATGTATCTGCTCCGGTCAAAACGTCGTCAACATAAAAGTCGTGCTTTAGGGTACGGCTTGCCTTGGGGTGCTTGCTGTGTTCATCTTCGGTGAGTTGATGTAATGTATGAATCGCCAGATATGGTGCGGCAGATGTTCCATATGTTACAGTGGTTAATTGAAATTCACCTATGGGATGACGATTCCTTTCTTTCCATAAAATTCGTTAATATTTCTGATGCTCCTCTTGAACCAGTATTTGTCGGTACATCTTTTTGATGTCTGCAGAGAACTATCTGGTGTTTTCTCCATCTAAGAAGGACCGCCCATAGATCATTCTGTAGTGGAGAGCCGACACATAAGGCCTCATTCAGGCTGATGCCTGTGGATGTTTTCATCGAAGCATCAAACACTACGCGAATTTTGGTAGTGTCTGCTGTTTTATTAACCACTACATGATGGGGTAGATGGGGTAATTTCCCTCTGCCTTGGTCAACCTGTTTCATGTGACCCATCTGGATGTACTCTCGCATGAAGTTTATGTATAGTGATCTCAATTCTGGATCTTTACTGAATTTTGTTTCCAGGTGTAGAAATCGTTGTAGTGCTCATTCAATTATCTCTCTTTGAAGGGTAATTGTACCCTATCGACCAGCTTTTACTGTTTTTCGGAACCTCTTCTAATTCCCAGAATTTTTCCATGTTTCCTTCTGTCTTCTTAATCGTATTCGCTGCTACGATCTGCTGTTGAATTGTACTTTGTGAAGGGCCAGACATTATCCATCCCAAGCTTGTGCTTGTAGCGCTTGGTCTGCCTCTAATTATTCGGTACCCGATGAAGTCGCTGTAAAAGTCCGCCCCCAACAGTAGGCTAATTGGTGCCGGGCGATCAAAATTTGGATCTGCTAAACGTAATCTACTCCATTTATCGTCAGACCTTCTGGCGATCGGTTGTTCCGGGATATTTGTGGTGATCTTTGGTAACACGTATGCTTCGACCTTCAATCTGTATGAGGAATTAAAATGAGATTGAGGGAAATCTGGACACTCGCATTTGCCTTATCAGTTGTATTAGCCCCAACTTCTGAGATCCTAGCCGTTGTTTGTTGTATTGGTAGGCCTAGCTGTTGTACTGCTTCCTCCGTAATTAGAGAAGCCGTTGCTAACAGTGTTGTTTGATTGCCATCCAACGTGCTGACAGATACCGTTTTTGTAGGCCTTGGTGCTGGCTCATGCAATAAGAGGTGATGTCGGTTACTGCAGCTGGTGTATCCAGGTTTCTCGCTGCACGGTATTTTTGGACTCGCACTTACAGTTCGTGCAAATTTCGGCTCAATTCACAAAATCGATTTTTCTTTTGATTGCCAGGTTTTGAAAATGGGTGCACTCCTTGAGAGAATGATGCCGTCCTCCACAATACCTGCAATCAGTCGCATTGTATTTCTCCGCCGATTTGCTGACGCTTTTAGAGGATTAGAGGATACGAAACATTTCCGTGTCACGCTGATTTCTGGTTTGGCCAACCGTGCAATGTTCTGTTTTTGTCCTCCGACTGCCTCCAGCGATTGGAATCTTCTCGTCAAAAATTCCAAACAATAGTCCAGTTTAGGAATCTCGCGTGGGCGGACCAGGCTGCTTTCTAATTTCTCCAATATATCTTGGTCCAACTTTTTCATCATGAGGTGTATGATTAGGGCTTCAAAGGGATTATCTAGCTTCAAGTTTTTGATGTTGTGCAACATCTTTACCACCGTATCGTGTAGCGTTCTCAAACTGGATGCTGTTGCATTTTGTGTGTTATGCAATGATAATATAGCATTGAAGTAGGATGAGGCTAACAGCCGTTCGTTGTTATATCTGGCCTGTATGATTTCCCATGCCGTCTCATATTTATCGCCAATGGTTGATAAGTGGTTAATTAGCTGCGCGGCTCCCTTTTGCAGATGGAATTTTAGGTATGTCATCTTCAGTGTATTCGATAGTTGCTTATTTTGATGAACGAGCCTTGTAAATATATCACCGTAGAATGTTGGTATTTCCGCCTTTGGTAGCTTTAATGATTGTAAAGATGATGTGGTTGCCGACTCTACCTTCTCCTGATTGATCCTCTGGTGTAATTTCATTACTAATGCCTCTACCTCATCTGTTAGGGTTCCATAGTAATCTTCAATGAAGTATTTATGGTTATTTTCATCCTCGACTTCCACGAGGAGGTTTTTGTGTATTTGATCAACATCTTTGTTATCATGGTTGATCTGATCGATTTTTATCTTTACGCCAGTTTCGCCTTTATACCATTTATTTTCCGATATAATAACCGCATGCTGACATCTTGTTGTTTTAACAGCTTTTGCGATATATTTAGGCCAGACCATTAGTTTGGTGGTCTCCTGAACTTGATGTTTGTTTTGATTCGTGTGTATCGGTCCATTTTATGCTCTCAATTCTGAGATCCGATGTTCAATTGATCCTCTTTTGGCTGTTCTAACCTATCTCGTTGTTCGTTGTGCTCCGATGTATTTTTCGTTGAACTGATTGATGGCGTAACTTTTGGTGGATTGACGGGTAGCTGTGTTACGTAATTATTGATGTCTTCAATTGCTTTTTATACGCGCGTTGCATCTCCTTTCTTTCTTCGAGATACTGTTCTGGTGGCTTGATGTTTTCATCTGCAATTAATCTTTCGTTATCTTCACAATATTTGTGGTATACCGCTATGATATCCTTTCGACTTTGGTCGTAGTAAAACCTCGTCTTAGGCCTAAGGGGACAATTTCTGGCCCCTGGCACTTTGCGCCTTAAGTAACGTGTCCATGATTTCACTGAAGCTGCTGGTACGATGTTTTTATTGCAGCCTTATTTTAAACGCTGGTGTTATGCTGTTTATTTATTTATTTGAGCTCTGTCTATGTTTTGGCCTAGACAGACGCTTTACAGATGTATTATGCCAATTCGTATTCGAATGGCTCGAAGGACCATGCAAATCTGATAGATTTGATCGTAGGTTGTAAATCCACGATCTACCTAGATTCTTTTGGTTTTTGGTGGAAACTTAATAAACTTACGACTGGTGCGCGAATATTAAACAATGCAATTTTCACATAATCATGATGTGCGTACTTTACATTCGTTCCCACATTACGCTAATTAAGCATTTGTGCTGAGTATACATAAAATATGTAAAACGAATTTAATGTGCGCACATGTTGGGTTATCACACCCACGTGCCGTGTTCTGTTGAACACCTTTAGATAAGTTAAACGAAGATCATTTTACCACTATTCGCGATTTCCATCCAATGCACAATATTTAGAGAGCGTTGGTTTGCTACAAAGAGGACGAGTGTTGTAAAATTCATTGTTTTAACAGTTTTCATCCCCTTATTTCATAGCAACCTGCGACTCGCATTTTGTTCACCAGCATCAGGATTTTGTTCGAAAACTGCGGCTGGAGAGTTGGGAGTTTTTCTGTTCTTTTATCAGCACACTATAGATGTAAAAATAAAATTTTATTCATCTAGTAAGTTAGTGAAACAGCAGCAGAACTCCCAACTCTCAAGTCTCAGTTTTCGAACAAAATCTGTTCTCTGATATCAATTACATTGCTGGAAGCCGCGAATATAGACCGGATACTGATCAAATTAGGCTTTTGGAAAAGGACTAGGATTCTAACATGGATTAATGATGAAATTCTGTCCCATTGAAGAAAAAATTTTAAAAAACTTTCGATTATTTGGTTTTCGATTAAATAATTGAAAACAAAAAAATTGAATTTTAAGCTTATATTTTGGGCTAGATTCCCGGGCTTCGCTCACCATTAATCGATTACAATAAAATTGTTGTTATGGTTGTTAAGAAAAATGTATGATTATAAACCTTAATTATTGGTAAGGCTCTTTCGATAATCCAACATGGTCAAATTCTAGAATATAGCAAAAATTTATACTAGAATTCAAAACCTACACTACAAATCTAATTTGTTCATAGTTAATCGATAAATAACTAAAAAAGTCAACAGGTTACATCAGAAAATCACCTTAGTATCAAAAACCTCTCATTTTATACTGAATTTGGTTAAAATGAAATTACTGAGTCCATTCAGATTGGAACCCCCTAAATATTGAATTTGATTATTTCTCTAAAAGTGCAATTGTAACACCTATATAGCGGACTTCAATTCTACTTGGCCAATCCCTTGGCCGAATGATTATAATCAATAGACATAATCAAGTTCCAACTACCATTGTCCAATTTTAAAACTTCGCTTAAAATTTTTTGAGAATACTACAAATTTAATTTAATTTGGTTTTTAATTTTAATGGGTAAGAACTTCTATTAAAATTCATATTCATCATCATGTTATTCACGGTTCTATTCAAGGTTCCCAAATATCAGACGTTTGACGAAAATTCAATTACAGAATCCTAATCAGAGCATTGTCCAAAATTTATGTAAGAATTTAAATTTGTCTTTAATTCCATTTTGGCCACAATCGACTGTGTTTCATTCACCAACTTAGTTAGTGAATTCCCAATTAAAATTTTGTACAAGCTGCAACTGCCGTTCAAGAGTTCCTAAGTTTAAAATTTATTCCGAATTACCATTAGAATACTAATCTGATTCTACAAACTGAATTTGTTCGAAATTAGTTAAAAAGATATGACCAGATTACACTCAGCAGATCGGGCAAATCGCAAAAATTTAGACAATTATATGACGTGGCTTACAACGATAACGATTACGACATGATTTCGAAGTGACACTACCTAGTCTAGCATATCTGCCGCAAGAACTTGTTGGGCCCAAATTTAGACGGTGATCATGAATACATCACCTTTAGGTTTATACAAAATGTCACCAGACCGGATTAAAGTATGGGGATGGGAAGTACAAACTCTTGCGGCTGGTACATTTGGCCCCACATTCAAAGAAATTTGAGATTGCACAGCTAACGTTTTTTGCACAAAAAGCAAGATCAAAACAAAATGAATAGGATGTGCCCGTCTTAGTTCGTTTAGCCTAATTATGTGAGGCAATTATTAAAAATACCAGTGCGACGCTTAAATTAATTCCACATACGGTAAAAATAACTAACTCAGTTTTTAACGTGTATCCCGATACCTGGCGCCTTCCGGATGAAGTGGCATTATCCAAGTATGCTGTCAATCCTTGAAAGTTTAGTATCTCTACGATGTCCGAGTGTAAGCTGTTTACAGTAAATAAAAATTCTGAACATCACACTCACAGTTAATTTTTATTTCGCTCAACATTGTTATAGAAAATATTTTAACAGTGTACGTGCATGATGTGAAAAACCTGTATTATACCGGTTTTTTGGTTACCATAAAATACCAAAATTGTAACTCCTTATAGTTTATGTTTCATCCGGTCACCAGCAGCATCATAAAACTTTCAAAAATGATTCGGAAATTGAAAAACTTTGAACATTTTTTTAAAGCTCGAGTTTTTACCCCGTTTCAGTGCTTCTTTGCCATTTTATCGTCTCTTAAATTGCTAGAGTGCTTCTCCATCCCTTCCACTATATGTCATCCAATAGCACCATACCAATTTTAACCAATACTTTTCGAATGCAAACAGGGCGTTGTAACCTTTTTCCAACTGTATCAAAAATTTAATTTTATTTTTATTTATATGTTTATTTTATTCATATTTGACTCTCGAAAATTAAATAAATAACAAAAACAAAAGTCTGAATATTTTATGTTACAATTATGGCTTTGTTGTGGTTATTCTTCGTACCCAGATTTTTTAAATAGATTCTGTTGATACAATAAATATTAAATTTCCATTGTTTCACACACAAATTTTAAATATCATAATTTGTTTTATTAACTATAAATATGTTATAACAATAATGTTAAGTTCCTAATAATAATTATATTTATTATTAATTTAGATTTTATTTATTATTCTTAACATAAAATACCTAATTATAAACCAAAACCATTTTGCTTCTATAAAATTATTTAAAAATTTAAATATTACGAAATAAAATAGTCTCTAATAAATAAAATTTAATATTCCCGTTGAGTTATTTGCCATAACTTTTTTATAACGATTTAATTTTAATTAAAATTATTTTTTAATATTTTGTAAAAAAAACACAACAATAAATGTACTGTATATAAAAATAGAAGTATATAAAATTGTATAAATAAAAATAAATTATATAATAATATTAAAATATTTAACAACAAATTAGAAAATATTTAAATAAATAATAAATATATGTTAGGGTTCATCAAAAACAAAAATAGTTTTTAAAAATCAAAAAAACGGTCAAAAAGTATAAAAATGTTGTCTTTTTGTTTGCTGATATAATATTCTCGTTTAATTAAAATTTTATTGTTTATTATTTAAATATTTATACTGAAATACTCTAAAATAGATTAAATTTTTCTGCTTTAAAAAAAAATACAAATAAAACTACCTACTATAATAAACTATAACAAAATTGTATATTGTAAAAATATATTTTAGCCAGCGACAAATATACGTAGCAAATCTAATAAATAAATTATATTTATTACAAACAAAACTAATAAAACAGCTGAATATTTTATTTACCATTTCTATTAATTATATTATTTTGAAAATATTTTCATTTTTTATTTTATATTTTTCAAAAAGACAAACGATACAAATTATATCTTATGATATATACAAAAATGATAATTTACATATCATTAGCACAAATTATCTAACACAATTTAATTACTGGCGAAAATCATTAAAAACAATTAATTAAATTGTGAATTAAATAATTTAAATTTACATATAATATAACACATACTTCCAAACCAAAAACAAAAACTACTACGAAACAAACAAAAACAAAACAAGCCTACAAATACTACCATAATTATTAACATTAATTTAATTTAATTTTAAAATTTTTTTTATTCTTTAATTTTTATATTTTTAATACAAAACAAAAAATATTTATTATCTTATATTATTACATAAATAAAAATATATAAATATATATTTATTCTTATCTCTGCCATATCTCGCTATTAACAAAAAAAAAACAAATTAATTTAACTAAATAAAATAATAAAAATTAAAAACAACAAAAATTATATTATGATAAAATTATTGAATAAACTAAAATAATTATTTAAAAGAATAAAAAATTACAATTTGTTATAATTATTTAAAAAATGATGAAAAAAATTAAAATTATAAAAAAAATTCTTATATGAAACAAAAAAATAAATGAAAAAAAAATATTAATTTAATAAAAATTATTATTTTAATTAATATTATCAAAAACTCGTTGTTTAATTTTATGAGAAATTGGCTGCTATGGAACCATCGAAGAAACTCCTAAAGTACGGCGAATACAAAATTCTTTTTTCTTCAAATTTAGCAAGGCTAACCCCTTGCCGTTTTTCCAGGTGAAAAAAATCAAAAAAAAATTAGTTCTCAGATGCTGAAAATTTTGATTAATTATGAAAGGTTAGGAAGTTTCGAATAAATCGACGTTTAAATTTGATTAAAACATTGCCCAGTTTCGCTGTAATCAACGATCAAACATTTGAGCAATTTCCAGCGTAAATTAAAATCCGCGCTTCCTATAACCAATTTGCTCATAATTTCTTCTTCAATTTGATATTCTAAACAACGGTGATCAAATCCAATGAATTTCAGGCGAATAAAAATTCCAGTTTTTCTTCAAATTTAGCAAGGCTAACCCCTTGCCGTTTTTCCAGGTGAAAAAAAACAAAAAAAATTTAGTCCTCAGATGCTGAAAATTTTGATTAATTATGAAAGGTTAGGAAGTTTCGAATAAATCGACGTTTAAATTTGATTAAAACATTGCCCAGTTTCGCTGTAATCAACGATCAAACATTTGAGCAATTTCCAGCGTAAATTGAAATCCGCGCTTCCTATAACCAATTTGCTCATAATTTCTTCTTCAATTTGATATTCTAAACAACGGTGATCAAATCCAATGAATTTCAGGCGAATAAAAAATTCCAGTTTTTCTTCAAATTTAGCAAGGCTAACCCCTTGCCGTTTTTCCAGGTGAAAAAAAACAAAAAAAATTTAGTCCTCAGATGCTGAAAATTATGATTAATTATGAAAGGTTAGGAAGTTTCGAATAAATCGACGTTTAAATTTGATTAAAACATTGCCCAGTTTCGCTGTAATCAACGATCAAACATTTGAGCAATTTCCAGCGTAAATTGAAATCTGCGCTTCCTATAACCAATTTGCTCATAATTTCTTCTTCAATTTGATATTCTAAACAACGGTGATCAAATCCAATGAATTTCAGGCGAATAAAAAATTCCTGTTTTTCTTCAAATTTAGCAAGGTTAACCCCTTGCCGTTTTTCCAGGTGAAAAAAATCAAAAAAAAATTAGTTCTCAGATGCTGAAAATTTTGATTAATTATGAAAGGTTAGGAAGTTTCGAATAAATCGACGTTTAAATTTGATTAAAACATTGCCCAGTTTCGCTGTAATCAACGATCAAACATTTGAGCAATTTCCAGCGTAAATTGAAATCCGCGCTTCCTATAACCAATTTGCTCAAAATTTCTTCTTCAATATGATATTCTAAACAACGGTGATCAAATCCAATGAATTTCAGGCGAATAAAAAATTCCTGTTTTTCTTCAAATTTAGCAAGGTTAACCCCTTGCCGTTTTTCCAGGTGAAAAAAATCAAAAAAAAATTAGTTCTCAGATGCTGAAAATTTTGATTAATTATGAAAGGTTAGGAAGTTTCGAATAAATCGACGTTTAAATTTGATTAAAACATTGCCCAGTTTCGCTGTAATCAACGATCAAACATTTGAGCAATTTCCAGCGTAAATTGAAATCCGCGCTTCCTATAACCAATTTGCTCAAAATTTCTTCTTCAATATGATATTCTAAACAACGGTGATCAAAACCAATGAACTTCAGGCGAATAAAAAATTCCTGTTTTTCTTCAAATTTAGCAAGGCTAACCCCTTGCCGTTTTTCCAGGTGAAAAAACTCAAAAAAAATTTAGTCCTCAGATGCTGAAAATTTTGATTAATTATGAAAGGTTAGGAAGTTTCGAATAAATCGACGTTTAAATTTGATTAAAACATTGCCCAGTTTCGCTGTAATCAACGATCAAACATTTGAGCAATTTCCAGCGTAAATTGAAATCCGCGCTTCCTATAACCAATTTGCTCATAATTTCTTCTCCAATTTGATATTCTAAACAACGGTGATCAAATTCAATGAATTTCAGGCGAATAAAAAATTCCTGTTTTTCTTCAAATTTAGCAAGGCTAACAACCCCTTGCCGTTTTTCCAGGTGAAAAAACTCAAAAAAAATTTAGTCCTCAGATGCTGAAAATTTTGATTAATTATGAAAGGTTAGGAAGTTTCGAATAAATCGACGTTTAAATTTGATTAAAACATTGCCCAGTTTCGCTGTAATCAACGATCAAACATTTGAGCAATTTCCAGCGTAAATTGAAATCCGCGCTTCCTATAACCAATTTGCTCATAATTTCTTCTTCAATATGATATTCTAAACAACGGTGATCAAAACCAATGAATTTCAGGCGAATAAAAAATTCCTGTTTTTCTTCAAATTTAGCAAGGCTAACCCCTTGCCGTTTTTCCAGGTGAAAAAAATCAAAAAAAATTTAGTCCTCAGATGCTGAAAATTTTGATTAATTATGAAAGGTTAGGAAGTTTCGAATAAATCGACGTTTAAATTTGATTAAAACATTGCCCAGTTTCGCTGTAATCAACGATCAAACATTTGAGCAATGTCCAGCGTAAATTGAAATCCGCGCTTCCTATAACCAATTTGCTCATAATTTCTTCTTCAATATGATATTCTAAACAACGGTGATCAAAACCAATGAATTTCAGGCGAATAAAAAATTCCTGTTTTTCTTCAAATTTAGCAAGGCTAACCCCTTGCCGTTTTTCCAGGTGAAAAAAATCAAAAAAAATTTAGTCCTCAGATGCTGAAAATTTTGATTAATTATGAAAGGTTAGGAAGTTTCGAATAAATCGACGTTTAAATTTGATTAAAACATTGCCCAGATTCGCTGTAATCAACGATCAAACATTTGAGCAATTTCCAGCGTAAATTGAAATCCGCGCTTCCTATAACCAATTTGCTCATAATTTCTTCTTCAATTTGATATTCTAAACAACGGTGATCAAAACCAATGAATTTCAGGCGAATAAAAAATTCCTGTTTTTCTTCAAATTTAGCAAGGCTAACCCCTTGCCGTTTTTCCAGGTGAAAAAAATCAAAAAAAATTTAGTCCTCAGATGCTGAAAATTTTGATTAATTATGAAAGGTTAGGAAGTTTCGAATAAATCGACGTTTAAATTTGATTAAAACATTGCCCAGATTCGCTGTAATCAACGATCAAACATTTGAGCAATTTCCAGCGTAAATTGAAATCCGCGCTTCCTATAACCAATTTGCTCATAATTTCTTCTTCAATTTGATATTCTAAACAACGGTGATCAAAACCAATGAATTTCAGGCGAATAAAAAATTCCTGTTTTTCTTCAAATTTAGCTAGGCTAACCCCTTGCCGTTGTTCCAGGTGAAAAAAATTTAGTCCTCAGACGTTGAAAATTTTTAATTATTTTGAAAGGTAAGGAAGTTTCGAATAAATCGACGTTTAAATTTGATTAAAACATTGCCCAGTTTCGCTGTAATCAACGATCAAACATTTGAGCAATTTCCAGCGTAAATTGAAATCCGCGCTTCCTATAACCAATTTGCTCATAATTTCTTCTTCAATATGATATTCTAAACAACGGTGATCAAAACCAATGAATTTCAGGCGAATAAAAAATTCCTGTTTTTCTTCAAATTTAGCAAGGCTAACCCCTTGCCGTTTTTCCAGGTGAAAAAAATCAAAAAAAATTTAGTCCTCAGATGCTGAAAATTTTGATTAATTATGAAAGGTTAGGAAGTTTCGAATAAATCGACGTTTAAATTTGATTAAAACATTGCCCAGATTCGCTGTAATCAACGATCAAACATTTGAGCAATTTCCAGCGTAAATTGAAATCCGCGCTTCCTATAACCAATTTGCTCATAATTTCTTCTTCAATTTGATATTCTAAACAACGGTGATCAAAACCAATGAATTTCAGGCGAATAAAAAATTCCTGTTTTTCTTCAAATTTAGCAAGGCTAACCCCTTGCCGTTTTTCCAGGTGAAAAAAATCAAAAAAAATTTAGTCCTCAGATGCTGAAAATTTTGATTAATTATGAAAGGTTAGGAAGTTTCGAATAAATCGACGTTTAAATTTGATTAAAACATTGCCCAGTTTCGCTGTAATCAACGATCAAACATTTGAGCAATGTCCAGCGTAAATTGAAATCCGCGCTTCCTATAACCAATTTGCTCATAATTTCTTCTTCAATATGATATTCTAAACAACGGTGATCAAAACCAATGAACTTCAGGCGAATAAAAAATTCCTGTTTTTCTTCAAATTTAGCTAGGCTAACCCCTTGCCGTTGTTCCAGGTGAAAAAATTTAGTCCTCAGACGTTGAAAATTTTTAATTATTTTGAAAGGTAAGGAAGTTTCGAATAAATCGGCGTTTAAATTTGATTAAAACATTGCCCAGTTTCGCTGTAATCAACGATCAAACATTTGAGCAATGTCCAGCGTAAATTGAAATCCGCGCTTCCTATAACCAATTTGCTCATAATTTCTTCTTCAATATGATATTCTAAACAACGGTGATCAAAACCAATGAACTTCAGGCGAATAAAAAATTCCTGTTTTTCTTCAAATTTAGCTAGGCTAACCCCTTGCCGTTGTTCCAGGTGAAAAAATTTAGTCCTCAGACGTTGAAAATTTTTAATTATTTTGAAAGGTAAGGAAGTTTCGAATAAATCGACGTTTAAATTTGATTAAAACATTGCCCAGTTTCGCTGTAATCAACGATCAAACATTTGAGCAATGTCCAGCGTAAATTGAAATCCGCGCTTCCTATAACCAATTTGCTCATAATTTCTTCTTCAATATGATATTCTAAACAACGGTGATCAAAACCAATGAACTTCAGGCGAATAAAAAATTCCTGTTTTTCTTCAAATTTAGCAAGGCTAACCCCTTGCCGTTGTTCCAGGTGAAAAAATTTAGTCCTCAGACGTTGAAAATTTTTAATTATTTTGAAAGGTAAGGAAGTTTCGAATAAATCGGCGTTTAAATTTGATTAAAACATTGCCCAGTTTCGCTGTAATCAACGATCAAACATTTGAGCAATTTCCAGCGTAAATTGAAATCCGCGCTTCCTATAACCAATTTGCTCATAATTTCTTCTTCAATATGATATTCTAAACAACGGTGATCAAAACCAATGAATTTCAGGCGAATAAAAAATTCCTGTTTTTCTTCAAATTTAGCAAGGCTAACCCCTTGCCGTTTTTCCAGGTGAAAAAAATCAAAAAAAATTTAGTCCTCAGATGCTGAAAATTTTGATTAATTATGAAAGGTTAGGAAGTTTCGAATAAATCGACGTTTAAATTTGATTAAAACATTGCCCAGATTCGCTGTAATCAACGATCAAACATTTGAGCAATTTCCAGCGTAAATTGAAATCCGCGCTTCCTATAACCAATTTGCTCATAATTTCTTCTTCAATTTGATATTCTAAACAACGGTGATCAAAACCAATGAATTTCAGGCGAATAAAAAATTCCTGTTTTTCTTCAAATTTAGCAAGGCTAACCCCTTGCCGTTTTTCCAGGTGAAAAAAATCAAAAAAAATTTAGTCCTCAGATGCTGAAAATTTTGATTAATTATGAAAGGTTAGGAAGTTTCGAATAAATCGACGTTTAAATTTGATTAAAACATTGCCCAGTTTCGCTGTAATCAACGATCAAACATTTGAGCAATGTCCAGCGTAAATTGAAATCCGCGCTTCCTATAACCAATTTGCTCATAATTTCTTCTTCAATATGATATTCTAAACAACGGTGATCAAAACCAATGAACTTCAGGCGAATAAAAAATTCCTGTTTTTCTTCAAATTTAGCTAGGCTAACCCCTTGCCGTTGTTCCAGGTGAAAAAATTTAGTCCTCAGACGTTGAAAATTTTTAATTATTTTGAAAGGTAAGGAAGTTTCGAATAAATCGGCGTTTAAATTTGATTAAAACATTGCCCAGTTTCGCTGTAATCAACGATCAAACATTTGAGCAATTTCCAGCGTAAATTGAAATCCGCGCTTCCTATAACCAATTTGCTCATAATTTCTTCTTCAATATGATATTCTAAACAACGGTGATCAAAACCAATGAATTTCAGGCGAATAAAAAATTCCTGTTTTTCTTCAAATTTAGCAAGGCTAACCCTTGCCGTTTTTCCAGGTGAAAAAAATCAAAAAAAATTTAGTCCTCAGATGCTGAAAATTTTGATTAATTATGAAAGGTTAGGAAGTTTCGAATAAATCGACGTTTAAATTTGATTAAAACATTGCCCAGATTCGCTGTAATCAACGATCAAACATTTGAGCAATTTCCAGCGTAAATTGAAATCCGCGCTTCCTATAACCAATTTGCTCATAATTTCTTCTTCAATTTGATATTCTAAACAACGGTGATCAAAACCAATGAATTTCAGGCGAATAAAAAATTCCTGTTTTTCTTCAAATTTAGCAAGGCTAACCCCTTGCCGTTTTTCCAGGTGAAAAAAATCAAAAAAAATTTAGTCCTCAGATGCTGAAAATTTTGATTAATTATGAAAGGTTAGGAAGTTTCGAATAAATCGACGTTTAAATTTGATTAAAACATTGCCCAGTTTCGCTGTAATCAACGATCAAACATTTGAGCAATGTCCAGCGTAAATTGAAATCCGCGCTTCCTATAACCAATTTGCTCATAATTTCTTCTTCAATATGATATTCTAAACAACGGTGATCAAAACCAATGAACTTCAGGCGAATAAAAAATTCCTGTTTTTTCTTCAAATTTAGCTAGGCTAACCCCTTGCCGTTGTTCCAGGTGAAAAAAATTTAGTCCTCAGACGTTGAAAATTTTTAATTATTTTGAAAGGTAAGGAAGTTTCGAATAAATCGACGTTTAAATTTGATTAAAACATTGCCCAGTTTCGCTGTAATCAACGATCAAACATTTGAGCAATTTCCAGCGTAAATTGAAATCCGCGCTTCCTATAACCAATTTGCTCATAATTTCTTCTTCAATATGATATTCTAAACAACGGTGATCAAAACCAATGAATTTCAGGCGAATAAAAAATTCCTGTTTTTCTTCAAATTTAGCAAGGCTAACCCCTTGCCGTTTTTCCAGGTGAAAAAAATCAAAAAAATTTAGTCCTCAGATGCTGAAAATTTTGATTAATTATGAAAGGTTAGGAAGTTTCGAATAAATCGACGTTTAAATTTGATTAAAACATTGCCCAGTTTCGCTGTAATCAACGATCAAACATTTGAGCAATGTCCAGCGTAAATTGAAATCCGCGCTTCCTATAACCAATTTGCTCATAATTTCTTCTTCAATATGATATTCTAAACAACGGTGATCAAAACCAATGAATTTCAGGCGAATAAAAAATTCCTGTTTTTCTTCAAATTTAGCAAGGCTAACCCCTTGCCGTTTTTCCAGGTGAAAAAAATCAAAAAAAATTTAGTCCTCAGATGCTGAAAATTTTGATTAATTATGAAAGGTTAGGAAGTTTCGAATAAATCGACGTTTAAATTTGATTAAAACATTGCCCAGATTCGCTGTAATCAACGATCAAACATTTGAGCAATTTCCAGCGTAAATTGAAATCCGCGCTTCCTATAACCAATTTGCTCATAATTTCTTCTTCAATTTGATATTCTAAACAACGGTGATCAAAACCAATGAATTTCAGGCGAATAAAAAATTCCTGTTTTTCTTCAAATTTAGCAAGGCTAACCCCTTGCCGTTTTTCCAGGTGAAAAAAATCAAAAAAAATTTAGTCCTCAGATGCTGAAAATTTTGATTAATTATGAAAGGTTAGGAAGTTTCGAATAAATCGACGTTTAAATTTGATTAAAACATTGCCCAGTTTCGCTGTAATCAACGATCAAACATTTGAGCAATGTCCAGCGTAAATTGAAATCCGCGCTTCCTATAACCAATTTGCTCATAATTTCTTCTTCAATATGATATTCTAAACAACGGTGATCAAAACCAATGAACTTCAGGCGAATAAAAAATTCCTGTTTTTCTTCAAATTTAGCTAGGCTAACCCCTTGCCGTTGTTCCAGGTGAAAAAATTTAGTCCTCAGACGTTGAAAATTTTTAATTATTTTGAAAGGTAAGGAAGTTTCGAATAAATCGGCGTTTAAATTTGATTAAAACATTGCCCAGTTTCGCTGTAATCAACGATCAAACATTTGAGCAATTTCCAGCGTAAATTGAAATCCGCGCTTCCTATAACCAATTTGCTCATAATTTCTTCTTCAATATGATATTCTAAACAACGGTGATCAAAACCAATGAATTTCAGGCGAATAAAAAATTCCTGTTTTTCTTCAAATTTAGCAAGGCTAACCCCTTGCCGTTTTTCCAGGTGAAAAAAATCAAAAAAAATTTAGTCCTCAGATGCTGAAAATTTTGATTAATTATGAAAGGTTAGGAAGTTTCGAATAAATCGACGTTTAAATTTGATTAAAACATTGCCCAGTTTCGCTGTAATCAACGATCAAACATTTGAGCAATGTCCAGCGTAAATTGAAATCCGCGCTTCCTATAACCAATTTGCTCATAATTTCTTCTTCAATATGATATTCTAAACAACGGTGATCAAAACCAATGAACTTCAGGCGAATAAAAAATTCCTGTTTTTCTTCAAATTTAGCTAGGCTAACCCCTTGCCGTTGTTCCAGGTGAAAAAAATTTAGTCCTCAGACGTTGAAAATTTTTAATTATTTTGAAAGGTAAGGAAGTTTCGAATAAATCGACGTTTAAATTTGATTAAAACATTGCCCAGTTTCGCTGTAATCAACGATCAAACATTTGAGCAATTTCCAGCGTAAATTGAAATCCGCGCTTCCTATAACCAATTTGCTCATAATTTCTTCTTCAATATGATATTCTAAACAACGGTGATCAAAACCAATGAATTTCAGGCGAATAAAAAATTCCTGTTTTTCTTCAAATTTAGCAAGGCTAACCCCTTGCCGTTTTTCCAGGTGAAAAAAATCAAAAAAAATTTAGTCCTCAGATGCTGAAAATTTTGATTAATTATGAAAGGTTAGGAAGTTTCGAATAAATCGACGTTTAAATTTGATTAAAACATTGCCCAGATTCGCTGTAATCAACGATCAAACATTTGAGCAATTTCCAGCGTAAATTGAAATCCGCGCTTCCTATAACCAATTTGCTCATAATTTCTTCTTCAATATGATATTCTAAACAACGGTGATCAAAACCAATGAATTTCAGGCGAATAAAAAATTCCTGTTTTTCTTCAAATTTAGCAAGGCTAACCCCTTGCCGTTTTTCCAGGTGAAAAAAATCAAAAAAAATTTAGTCCTCAGATGCTGAAAATTTTGATTAATTATGAAAGGTTAGGAAGTTTCGAATAAATCGACGTTTAAATTTGATTAAAACATTGCCCAGATTCGCTGTAATCAACGATCAAACATTTGAGCAATTTCCAGCGTAAATTGAAATCCGCGCTTCCTATAACCAATTTGCTCATAATTTCTTCTTCAATTTGATATTCTAAACAACGGTGATCAAAACCAATGAATTTCAGGCGAATAAAAAATTCCTGTTTTTCTTCAAATTTAGCAAGGCTAACCCCTTGCCGTTTTTCCAGGTGAAAAAAATCAAAAAAAATTTAGTCCTCAGATGCTGAAAATTTTGATTAATTATGAAAGGTTAGGAAGTTTCGAATAAATCGACGTTTAAATTTGATTAAAACATTGCCCAGTTTCGCTGTAATCAACGATCAAACATTTGAGCAATGTCCAGCGTAAATTGAAATCCGCGCTTCCTATAACCAATTTGCTCATAATTTCTTCTTCAATATGATATTCTAAACAACGGTGATCAAAACCAATGAACTTCAGGCGAATAAAAAATTCCTGTTTTTCTTCAAATTTAGCTAGGCTAACCCCTTGCCGTTGTTCCAGGTGAAAAAAATTTAGTCCTCAGACGTTGAAAATTTTTAATTATTTTGAAAGGTAAGGAAGTTTCGAATAAATCGACGTTTAAATTTGATTAAAACATTGCCCAGTTTCGCTGTAATCAACGATCAAACATTTGAGCAATTTCCAGCGTAAATTGAAATCCGCGCTTCCTATAACCAATTTGCTCATAATTTCTTCTTCAATATGATATTCTAAACAACGGTGATCAAAACCAATGAATTTCAGGCGAATAAAAAATTCCTGTTTTTCTTCAAATTTAGCAAGGCTAACCCCTTGCCGTTTTTCCAGGTGAAAAAATTTAGTCCTCAGACGTTGAAAATTTTTAATTATTTTGAAAGGTAAGGAAGTTTCGAATAAATCGGCGTTTAAATTTGATTAAAACATTGCCCAGTTTCGCTGTAATCAACGATCAAACATTTGAGCAATTTCCAGCGTAAATTGAAATCCGCGCTTCCTATAACCAATTTGCTCATAATTTCTTCTTCAATTTGATATTCTAAACAACGGTGATCAAAACCAATGAATTTCAGGCGAATAAAAAATTCCTGTTTTTCTTCAAATTTAGCAAGGCTAACCCCTTGCCGTTTTTCCAGGTGAAAAAAATCAAAAAAAATTTAGTCCTCAGATGCTGAAAATTTTGATTAATTATGAAAGGTTAGGAAGTTTCGAATAAATCGACGTTTAAATTTGATTAAAACATTGCCCAGTTTCGCTGTAATCAACGATCAAACATTTGAGCAATTTCCAGCGTAAATTGAAATCCGCGCTTCCTATAACCAATTTGCTCATAATTTCTTCTTCAATTTGATATTCTAAACAACGGTGATCAAAACCAATGAATTTCAGGCGAATAAAAAATTCCTGTTTTTCTTCAAATTTAGCAAGGCTAACCCCTTGCCGTTTTTCCAGGTGAAAAAAATCAAAAAATATTTAGTCCTCAGATGCTGAAAATTTTGATTAATTATGAAAGGTTAGGAAGTTTCGAATAAATCGACGTTTAAATTTGATTAAAACATTGCCCAGTTTCGCTGTAATCAACGATCAAACATTTGAGCAATTTCCAGCGTAAATTGAAATCCGCGCTTCCTATAACCAATTTGCTCATAATTTCTTCTTCAATTTGATATTCTAAACAACGGTGATCAAAACCAATGAATTTCAGGCGAATAAAAAATTCCTGTTTTTCTTCAAATTTAGCAAGGCTAACCCCTTGCCGTTTTTCCAGGTGAAAAAAATCAAAAAAAATTTAGTCCTCAGATGCTGAAAATTTTGATTAATTATGAAAGGTTAGGAAGTTTCGAATAAATCGACGTTTAAATTTGATTAAAACATTGCCCAGTTTCGCTGTAATCAACGATCAAACATTTGAGCAATGTCCAGCGTAAATTGAAATCCGCGCTTCCTATAACCAATTTGCTCATAATTTCTTCTTCAATTTGATATTCTAAACAACGGTGATCAAAACCAATGAATTTCAGGCGAATAAAAAATTCCTGTTTTTCTTCAAATTTAGCAAGGCTAACCCCTTGCCGTTTTTCCAGGTGAAAAAAATCAAAAAAAATTTAGTCCTCAGATGCTGAAAATTTTGATTAATTATGAAAGGTTAGGAAGTTTCGAATAAATCGACGTTTAAATTTGATTAAAACATTGCCCAGTTTCGCTGTAATCAACGATCAAACATTTGAGCAATTTCCAGCGTAAATTGAAATCCGCGCTTCCTATAACCAATTTGCTCATAATTTCTTCTTCAATATGATATTCTAAAGAACGGTGATCAAAACCAATGAATTTCAGGCGAATAAAAAATTCCTGTTTTTCTTCAAATTTAGCAAGGCTAACCCCTTGCCGTTTTTCCAGGTGAAAAAAATCAAAAAATATTTAGTCCTCAGATGCTGAAAATTTTGATTAATTATGAAAGGTTAGGAAGTTTCGAATAAATCGACGTTTAAATTTGATTAAAACATTGCCCAGTTTCGCTGTAATCAACGATCAAACATTTGAGCAATGTCCAGCGTAAATTGAAATCCGCGCTTCCTATAACCAATTTGCTCATAATTTCTTCTTCAATATGATATTCTAAACAACGGTGATCAAAACCAATGAATTTCAGGCGAATAAAAAATTCCTGTTTTTCTTCAAATTTAGCAAGGCTAACCCTTGCCGTTTTTCCAGGTGAAAAAAATCAAAAAAAATTTAGTCCTCAGATGCTGAAAATTTTGATTAATTATGAAAGGTTAGGAAGTTTCGAATAAATCGACGTTTAAATTTGAGTAAAACATTGCCCAGATTCGCTGTAATCAACGATCAAACATTTGAGCAATTTCCAGCGTAAATTGAAATCCGCGCTTCCTATAACCAATTTGCTCATAATTTCTTCTTCAATTTGATATTCTAAACAACGGTGATCAAAACCAATGAATTTCAGGCGAATAAAAAATTCCTGTTTTTCTTCAAATTTAGCAAGGCTAACCCCTTGCCGTTTTTCCAGGTGAAAAAAATCAAAAAAAATTTAGTCCTCAGATGCTGAAAATTTTGATTAATTATGAAAGGTTAGGAAGTTTCGAATAAATCGACGTTTAAATTTGATTAAAACATTGCCCAGTTTCGCTGTAATCAACGATCAAACATTTGAGCAATGTCCAGCGTAAATTGAAATCCGCGCTTCCTATAACCAATTTGCTCATAATTTCTTCTTCAATATGATATTCTAAACAACGGTGATCAAAACCAATGAACTTCAGGCGAATAAAAAATTCCTGTTTTTCTTCAAATTTAGCTAGGCTAACCCCTTGCCGTTGTTCCAGGTGAAAAAATTTAGTCCTCAGACGTTGAAAATTTTTAATTATTTTGAAAGGTAAGGAAGTTTCGAATAAATCGGCGTTTAAATTTGATTAAAACATTGCCCAGTTTCGCTGTAATCAACGATCAAACATTTGAGCAATTTCCAGCGTAAATTGAAATCCGCGCTTCCTATAACCAATTTGCTCATAATTTCTTCTTCAATATGATATTCTAAACAACGGTGATCAAAACCAATGAATTTCAGGCGAATAAAAAATTCCTGTTTTTCTTCAAATTTAGCAAGGCTAACCCCTTGCCGTTTTTCCAGGTGAAAAAAATCAAAAAAAATTTAGTCCTCAGATGCTGAAAATTTTGATTAATTATGAAAGGTTAGGAAGTTTCGAATAAATCGACGTTTAAATTTGATTAAAACATTGCCCAGATTCGCTGTAATCAACGATCAAACATTTGAGCAATTTCCAGCGTAAATTGAAATCCGCGCTTCCTATAACCAATTTGCTCATAATTTCTTCTTCAATTTGATATTCTAAACAACGGTGATCAAAACCAATGAATTTCAGGCGAATAAAAAATTCCTGTTTTTCTTCAAATTTAGCAAGGCTAACCCCTTGCCGTTTTTCCAGGTGAAAAAAATCAAAAAAAATTTAGTCCTCAGATGCTGAAAATTTTGATTAATTATGAAAGGTTAGGAAGTTTCGAATAAATCGACGTTTAAATTTGATTAAAACATTGCCCAGTTTCGCTGTAATCAACGATCAAACATTTGAGCAATGTCCAGCGTAAATTGAAATCCGCGCTTCCTATAACCAATTTGCTCATAATTTCTTCTTCAATATGATATTCTAAACAACGGTGATCAAAACCAATGAACTTCAGGCGAATAAAAAATTCCTGTTTTTCTTCAAATTTAGCTAGGCTAACCCCTTGCCGTTGTTCCAGGTGAAAAAATTTAGTCCTCAGACGTTGAAAATTTTTAATTATTTTGAAAGGTAAGGAAGTTTCGAATAAATCGACGTTTAAATTTGATTAAAACATTGCCCAGTTTCGCTGTAATCAACGATCAAACATTTGAGCAATTTCCAGCGTAAATTGAAATCCGCGCTTCCTATAACCAATTTGCTCATAATTTCTTCTTCAATATGATATTCTAAACAACGGTGATCAAAACCAATGAATTTCAGGCGAATAAAAAATTCCTGTTTTTCTTCAAATTTAGCAAGGCTAACCCCTTGCCGTTTTTCCAGGTGAAAAAAATCAAAAAAAATTTAGTCCTCAGATGCTGAAAATTTTGATTAATTATGAAAGGTTAGGAAGTTTCGAATAAATCGACGTTTAAATTTGATTAAAACATTGCCCAGTTTCGCTGTAATCAACGATCAAACATTTGAGCAATGTCCAGCGTAAATTGAAATCCGCGCTTCCTATAACCAATTTGCTCATAATTTCTTCTTCAATATGATATTCTAAACAACGGTGATCAAAACCAATGAATTTCAGGCGAATAAAAAATTCCTGTTTTTCTTCAAATTTAGCAAGGCTAACCCCTTGCCGTTTTTCCAGGTGAAAAAAATCAAAAAAAATTTAGTCCTCAGATGCTGAAAATTTTGATTAATTATGAAAGGTTAGGAAGTTTCGAATAAATCGACGTTTAAATTTGATTAAAACATTGCCCAGATTCGCTGTAATCAACGATCAAACATTTGAGCAATTTCCAGCGTAAATTGAAATCCGCGCTTCCTATAATCAATTTGCTCATAATTTCTTCTTCAATTTGATATTCTAAACAACGGTGATCAAAACCAATGAATTTCAGGCGAATAAAAAATTCCTGTTTTTCTTCAAATTTAGCAAGGCTAACCCCTTGCCGTTTTTCCAGGTGAAAAAAATCAAAAAAAATTTAGTCCTCAGATGCTGAAAATTTTGATTAATTATGAAAGGTTAGGAAGTTTCGAATAAATCGACGTTTAAATTTGATTAAAACATTGCCCAGATTCGCTGTAATCAACGATCAAACATTTGAGCAATTTCCAGCGTAAATTGAAATCCGCGCTTCCTATAACCAATTTGCTCATAATTTCTTCTTCAATTTGATATTCTAAACAACGGTGATCAAAACCAATGAATTTCAGGCGAATAAAAAATTCCTGTTTTTCTTCAAATTTAGCAAGGCTAACCCCTTGCCGTTTTTCCAGGTGAAAAAAATCAAAAAAAATTTAGTCCTCAGATGCTGAAAATTTTGATTAATTATGAAAGGTTAGGAAGTTTCGAATAAATCGACGTTTAAATTTGATTAAAACATTGCCCAGTTTCGCTGTAATCAACGATCAAACATTTGAGCAATGTCCAGCGTAAATTGAAATCCGCGCTTCCTATAACCAATTTGCTCATAATTTCTTCTTCAATATGATATTCTAAACAACGGTGATCAAAACCAATGAACTTCAGGCGAATAAAAAATTCCTGTTTTTCTTCAAATTTAGCTAGGCTAACCCCTTGCCGTTGTTCCAGGTGAAAAAATTTAGTCCTCAGACGTTGAAAATTTTTAATTATTTTGAAAGGTAAGGAAGTTTCGAATAAATCGGCGTTTAAATTTGATTAAAACATTGCCCAGTTTCGCTGTAATCAACGATCAAACATTTGAGCAATTTCCAGCGTAAATTGAAATCCGCGCTTCCTATAACCAATTTGCTCATAATTTCTTCTTCAATATGATATTCTAAACAACGGTGATCAAAACCAATGAATTTCAGGCGAATAAAAAATTCCTGTTTTTCTTCAAATTTAGCAAGGCTAACCCCTTGCCGTTTTTCCAGGTGAAAAAAATCAAAAAAAATTTAGTCCTCAGATGCTGAAAATTTTGATTAATTATGAAAGGTTAGGAAGTTTCGAATAAATCGACGTTTAAATTTGATTAAAACATTGCCCAGATTCGCTGTAATCAACGATCAAACATTTGAGCAATTTCCAGCGTAAATTGAAATCCGCGCTTCCTATAACCAATTTGCTCATAATTTCTTCTTCAATTTGATATTCTAAACAACGGTGATCAAAACCAATGAATTTCAGGCGAATAAAAAATTCCTGTTTTTCTTCAAATTTAGCAAGGCTAACCCCTTGCCGTTTTTCCAGGTGAAAAAAATCAAAAAAAATTTAGTCCTCAGATGCTGAAAATTTTGATTAATTATGAAAGGTTAGGAAGTTTCGAATAAATCGACGTTTAAATTTGATTAAAACATTGCCCAGTTTCGCTGTAATCAACGATCAAACATTTGAGCAATTTCCAGCGTAAATTGAAATCCGCGCTTCCTATAACCAATTTGCTCATAATTTCTTCTTCAATTTGATATTCTAAACAACGGTGATCAAAACCAATGAATTTCAGGCGAATAAAAAATTCCTGTTTATCTTCAAATTTAGCAAGGCTAACCCCTTGCCGTTTTTCCAGGTGAAAAAATTTAGTCCTCAGACGTTGAAAATTTTTAATTATTTTGAAAGGTAAGGAAGTTTCGAATAAATCGGCGTTTAAATTTGATTAAAACATTGCCCAGTTTCGCTGTAATCAACGATCAAACATTTGAGCAATTTCCAGCGTAAATTGAAATCCGCGCTTCCTATAACCAATTTGCTCATAATTTCTTCTTCAATATGATATTCTAAACAACGGTGATCAAAACCAATGAATTTCAGGCGAATAAAAAATTCCTGTTTTTCTTCAAATTTAGCAAGGCTAACCCCTTGCCGTTTTTCCAGGTGAAAAAAATCAAAAAAAATTTAGTCCTCAGATGCTGAAAATTTTGATTAATTATGAAAGGTTAGGAAGTTTCGAATAAATCGACGTTTAAATTTGATTAAAACATTGCCCAGTTTCGCTGTAATCAACGATCAAACATTTGAGCAATGTCCAGCGTAAATTGAAATCCGCGCTTCCTATAACCAATTTGCTCATAATTTCTTCTTCAATTTGATATTCTAAACAACGGTGATCAAAACCAATGAATTTCAGGCGAATAAAAAATTCCTGTTTTTCTTCAAATTTAGCAAGGCTAACCCCTTGCCGTTTTTCCAGGTGAAAAAAATCAAAAAAAATTTAGTCCTCAGATGCTGAAAATTTTGATTAATTATGAAAGGTTAGGAAGTTTCGAATAAATCGACGTTTAAATTTGATTAAAACATTGCCCAGTTTCGCTGTAATCAACGATCAAACATTTGAGCAATTTCCAGCGTAAATTGAAATCCGCGCTTCCTATAACCAATTTGCTCATAATTTCTTCTTCAATATGATATTCTAAACAACGGTGATCAAAACCAATGAATTTCAGGCGAATAAAAAATTCCTGTTTTTCTTCAAATTTAGCAAGGCTAACCCCTTGCCGTTTTTCCAGGTGAAAAAAATCAAAAAATATTTAGTCCTCAGATGCTGAAAATTTTGATTAATTATGAAAGGTTAGGAAGTTTCGAATAAATCGACGTTTAAATTTGATTAAAACATTGCCCAGTTTCGCTGTAATCAACGATCAAACATTTGAACAATGTCCAGCGTAAATTGAAATCCGCGCTTCCTATAACCAATTTGCTCATAATTTCTTCTTCAATATGATATTCTAAACAACGGTGATCAAAACCAATGAATTTCAGGCGAATAAAAAATTCCTGTTTTTCTTCAAATTTAGCAAGGCTAACCCTTGCCGTTTTTCCAGGTGAAAAAAATCAAAAAAAATTTAGTCCTCAGATGCTGAAAATTTTGATTAATTATGAAAGGTTAGGAAGTTTCGAATAAATCGACGTTTAAATTTGAGTAAAACATTGCCCAGATTCGCTGTAATCAACGATCAAACATTTGAGCAATTTCCAGCGTAAATTGAAATCCGCGCTTCCTATAACCAATTTGCTCATAATTTCTTCTTCAATTTGATATTCTAAACAACGGTGATCAAAACCAATGAATTTCAGGCGAATAAAAAATTCCTGTTTTTCTTCAAATTTAGCAAGGCTAACCCCTTGCCGTTTTTCCAGGTGAAAAAAATCAAAAAAAATTTAGTCCTCAGATGCTGAAAATTTTGATTAATTATGAAAGGTTAGGAAGTTTCGAATAAATCGACGTTTAAATTTGATTAAAACATTGCCCAGTTTCGCTGTAATCAACGATCAAACATTTGAGCAATGTCCAGCGTAAATTGAAATCCGCGCTTCCTATAACCAATTTGCTCATAATTTCTTCTTCAATATGATATTCTAAACAACGGTGATCAAAACCAATGAACTTCAGGCGAATAAAAAATTCCTGTTTTTCTTCAAATTTAGCTAGGCTAACCCCTTGCCGTTGTTCCAGGTGAAAAAATTTAGTCCTCAGACGTTGAAAATTTTTAATTATTTTGAAAGGTAAGGAAGTTTCGAATAAATCGGCGTTTAAATTTGATTAAAACATTGCCCAGTTTCGCTGTAATCAACGATCAAACATTTGAGCAATTTCCAGCGTAAATTGAAATCCGCGCTTCCTATAACCAATTTGCTCATAATTTCTTCTTCAATATGATATTCTAAACAACGGTGATCAAAACCAATGAATTTCAGGCGAATAAAAAATTCCTGTTTTTCTTCAAATTTAGCAAGGCTAACCCCTTGCCGTTTTTCCAGGTGAAAAAAATCAAAAAAAATTTAGTCCTCAGATGCTGAAAATTTTGATTAATTATGAAAGGTTAGGAAGTTTCGAATAAATCGACGTTTAAATTTGATTAAAACATTGCCCAGATTCGCTGTAATCAACGATCAAACATTTGAGCAATTTCCAGCGTAAATTGAAATCCGCGCTTCCTATAACCAATTTGCTCATAATTTCTTCTTCAATTTGATATTCTAAACAACGGTGATCAAAACCAATGAATTTCAGGCGAATAAAAAATTCCTGTTTTTCTTCAAATTTAGCAAGGCTAACCCCTTGCCGTTTTTCCAGGTGAAAAAAATCAAAAAAAATTTAGTCCTCAGATGCTGAAAATTTTGATTAATTATGAAAGGTTAGGAAGTTTCGAATAAATCGACGTTTAAATTTGATTAAAACATTGCCCAGTTTCGCTGTAATCAACGATCAAACATTTGAGCAATGTCCAGCGTAAATTGAAATCCGCGCTTCCTATAACCAATTTGCTCATAATTTCTTCTTCAATATGATATTCTAAACAACGGTGATCAAAACCAATGAACTTCAGGCGAATAAAAAATTCCTGTTTTTCTTCAAATTTAGCTAGGCTAACCCCTTGCCGTTGTTCCAGGTGAAAAAATTTAGTCCTCAGACGTTGAAAATTTTTAATTATTTTGAAAGGTAAGGAAGTTTCGAACAAATCGGCGTTTAAATTTGATTAAAACATTGCCCAGTTTCGCTGTAATCAACGATCAAACATTTGAGCAATTTCCAGCGTAAATTGAAATCCGCGCTTCCTATAACCAATTTGCTCATAATTTCTTCTTCAATATGATATTCTAAACAACGGTGATCAAAACCAATGAATTTCAGGCGAATAAAAAATTCCTGTTTTTCTTCAAATTTAGCAAGGCTAACCCCTTGCCGTTTTTCCAGGTGAAAAAAATCAAAAAAAATTTAGTCCTCAGATGCTGAAAATTTTGATTAATTATGAAAGGTTAGGAAGTTTCGAATAAATCGACGTTTAAATTTGATTAAAACATTGCCCAGATTCGCTGTAATCAACGATCAAACATTTGAGCAATTTCCAGCGTAAATTGAAATCCGCGCTTCCTATAACCAATTTGCTCATAATTTCTTCTTCAATTTGATATTCTAAACAACGGTGATCAAAACCAATGAATTTCAGGCGAATAAAAAATTCCTGTTTTTCTTCAAATTTAGCAAGGCTAACCCCTTGCCGTTTTTCCAGGTGAAAAAAATCAAAAAAAATTTAGTCCTCAGATGCTGAAAATTTTGATTAATTATGAAAGGTTAGGAAGTTTCGAATAAATCGACGTTTAAATTTGATTAAAACATTGCCCAGTTTCGCTGTAATCAACGATCAAACATTTGAGCAATGTCCAGCGTAAATTGAAATCCGCGCTTCCTATAACCAATTTGCTCATAATTTCTTCTTCAATATGATATTCTAAACAACGGTGATCAAAACCAATGAACTTCAGGCGAATAAAAAATTCCTGTTTTTCTTCAAATTTAGCTAGGCTAACCCCTTGCCGTTGTTCCAGGTGAAAAAATTTAGTCCTCAGACGTTGAAAATTTTTAATTATTTTGAAAGGTAAGGAAGTTTCGAATAAATCGGCGTTTAAATTTGATTAAAACATTGCCCAGTTTCGCTGTAATCAACGATCAAACATTTGAGCAATTTCCAGCGTAAATTGAAATCCGCGCTTCCTATAACCAATTTGCTCATAATTTCTTCTTCAATATGATATTCTAAACAACGGTGATCAAAACCAATGAATTTCAGGCGAATAAAAAATTCCTGTTTTTCTTCAAATTTAGCAAGGCTAACCCCTTGCCGTTTTTCCAGGTGAAAAAAATCAAAAAAAATTTAGTCCTCAGATGCTGAAAATTTTGATTAATTATGAAAGGTTAGGAAGTTTCGAATAAATCGACGTTTAAATTTGATTAAAACATTGCCCAGTTTCGCTGTAATCAACGATCAAACATTTGAGCAATGTCCAGCGTAAATTGAAATCCGCGCTTCCTATAACCAATTTGCTCATAATTTCTTCTTCAATATGATATTCTAAACAACGGTGATCAAAACCAATGAACTTCAGGCGAATAAAAAATTCCTGTTTTTCTTCAAATTTAGCTAGGCTAACCCCTTGCCGTTGTTCCAGGTGAAAAAATTTAGTCCTCAGACGTTGAAAATTTTTAATTATTTTGAAAGGTAAGGAAGTTTCGAATAAATCGGCGTTTAAATTTGATTAAAACATTGCCCAGTTTCGCTGTAATCAACGATCAAACATTTGAGCAATTTCCAGCGTAAATTGAAATCCGCGCTTCCTATAACCAATTTGCTCATAATTTCTTCTTCAATATGATATTCTAAACAACGGTGATCAAAACCAATGAACTTCAGGCGAATAAAAAATTCCTGTTTTTCTTCAAATTTAGCTAGGCTAACCCCTTGCCGTTTTTCCAGGTGAAAAAAATCAAAAAAAATGTAGTCCTCAGATGCTGAAAATTTTGATTAATTATGAAAGGTTAGGAAGTTTCGAATAAATCGACGTTTAAATTTGATTAAAACATTGCCCAGATTCGCTGTAATCAACGATCAAACATTTGAGCAATTTCCAGCGTAAATTGAAATCCGCGCTTCCTATAACCAATTTGCTCATAATTTCTTCTTCAATTTGATATTCTAAACAACGGTGATCAAAACCAATGAATTTCAGGCGAATAAAAAATTCCTGTTTTTCTTCAAATTTAGCAAGGCTAACCCCTTGCCGTTTTTCCAGGTGAAAAAAATCAAAAAAAATTTAGTCCTCAGATGCTGAAAATTTTGATTAATTATGAAAGGTTAGGAAGTTTCGAATAAATCGACGTTTAAATTTGATTAAAACATTGCCCAGATTCGCTGTAATCAACGATCAAACATTTGAGCAATTTCCAGCGTAAATTGAAATCCGCGCTTCCTATAACCAATTTGCTCATAATTTCTTCTTCAATTTGATATTCTAAACAACGGTGATCAAAACCAATGAATTTCAGGCGAATAAAAAATTCCTGTTGTTCTTCAAATTTAGCAAGGCTAACCCCTTGCCGTTTTTCCAGGTGAAAAAAATCAAAAAAAATTTAGTCCTCGATGCTGAAAATTTTGATTAATTATGAAAGGTTAGGAAGTTTCGAATAAATCGACGTTTAAATTTGATTAAAACATTGCCCAGATTCGCTGTAATCAACGATCAAACATTTGAGCAATTTCCAGCGTAAATTGAAATCCGCGCTTCCTATAACCAATTTGCTCATAATTTCTTCTTCAATTTGATATTCTAAACAACGGTGATCAAAACCAATGAATTTCAGGCGAATAAAAAATTCCTGTTTTTCTTCAAATTTAGCAAGGCTAACCCCTTGCCGTTTTTCCAGGTGAAAAAAATCAAAAAAAATTTAGTCCTCAGATGCTGAAAATTTTGATTAATTATGAAAGGTTAGGAAGTTTCGAATAAATCGACGTTTAAATTTGATTAAAACATTGCCCAGATTCGCTGTAATCAACGATCAAACATTTGAGCAATTTCCAGCGTAAATTGAAATCCGCGCTTCCTATAACCAATTTGCTCATAATTTCTTCTTCAATTTGATATTCTAAACAACGGTGATCAAATTCAATGAATTTCAGGCGAATAAAAAATTCCTGTTTTTCTTCAAATTTAGCAAGGCTAACCCCTTGCCGTTTTTCCAGGTGAAAAAAATCAAAAAAAATTTAGTCCTCAGATGCTGAAAATTTTGATTAATTATGAAAGGTTAGGAAGTTTCGAATAAATCGACGTTTAAATTTGATTAAAACATTGCCCAGTTTCGCTGTAATCAACGATCAAACATTTGAGCAATGTCCAGCGTAAATTGAAATCCGCGCTTCCTATAACCAATTTGCTCATAATTTCTTCTTCAATATGATATTCTAAACAACGGTGATCAAAACCAATGAACTTCAGGCGAATAAAAAATTCCTGTTTTTCTTCAAATTTAGCTAGGCTAACCCCTTGCCGTTGTTCCAGGTGAAAAAATTTAGTCCTCAGACGTTGAAAATTTTTAATTATTTTGAAAGGTAAGGAAGTTTCGAATAAATCGGCGTTTAAATTTGATTAAAACATTGCCCAGTTTCGCTGTAATCAACGATCAAACATTTGAGCAATTTCCAGCGTAAATTGAAATCCGCGCTTCCTATAACCAATTTGCTCATAATTTCTTCTTCAATATGATATTCTAAACAACGGTGATCAAAACCAATGAATTTCAGGCGAATAAAAAATTCCTGTTTTTCTTCAAATTTAGCAAGGCTAACCCCTTGCCGTTTTTCCAGGTGAAAAAAATCAAAAAAAATTTAGTCCTCAGATGCTGAAAATTTTGATTAATTATGAAAGGTTAGGAAGTTTCGAATAAATCGACGTTTAAATTTGATTAAAACATTGCCCAGTTTCGCTGTAATCAACGATCAAACATTTGAGCAATGTCCAGCGTAAATTGAAATCCGCGCTTCCTATAACCAATTTGCTCATAATTTCTTCTTCAATATGATATTCTAAACAACGGTGATCAAAACCAATGAACTTCAGGCGAATAAAAAATTCCTGTTTTTCTTCAAATTTAGCTAGGCTAACCCCTTGCCGTTGTTCCAGGTGAAAAAAATTTAGTCCTCAGACGTTGAAAATTTTTAATTATTTTGAAAGGTAAGGAAGTTTCGAATAAATCGACGTTTAAATTTGATTAAAACATTGCCCAGTTTCGCTGTAATCAACGATCAAACATTTGAGCAATTTCCAGCGTAAATTGAAATCCGCGCTTCCTATAACCAATTTGCTCATAATTTCTTCTTCAATATGATATTCTAAACAACGGTGATCAAAACCAATGAATTTCAGGCGAATAAAAAATTCCTGTTTTTCTTCAAATTTAGCAAGGCTAACCCCTTGCCGTTTTTCCAGGTGAAAAAAATCAAAAAAAATTTAGTCCTCAGATGCTGAAAATTTTGATTAATTATGAAAGGTTAGGAAGTTTCGAATAAATCGACGTTTAAATTTGATTAAAACATTGCCCAGATTCGCTGTAATCAACGATCAAACATTTGAGCAATTTCCAGCGTAAATTGAAATCCGCGCTTCCTATAACCAATTTGCTCATAATTTCTTCTTCAATTTGATATTCTAAACAACGGTGATCAAAACCAATGAATTTCAGGCGAATAAAAAATTCCTGTTTTTCTTCAAATTTAGCAAGGCTAACCCCTTGCCGTTTTTCCAGGTGAAAAAAATCAAAAAAAATTTAGTCCTCAGATGCTGAAAATTTTGATTAATTATGAAAGGTTAGGAAGTTTCGAATAAATCGACGTTTAAATTTGATTAAAACATTGCCCAGATTCGCTGTAATCAACGATCAAACATTTGAGCAATTTCCAGCGTAAATTGAAATCCGCGCTTCCTATAACCAATTTGCTCATAATTTCTTCTTCAATTTGATATTCTAAACAACGGTGATCAAAACCAATGAATTTCAGGCGAATAAAAAATTCCTGTTTTTCTTCAAATTTAGCAAGGCTAACCCCTTGCCGTTTTTCCAGGTGAAAAAAATCAAAAAAAATTTAGTCCTCAGATGCTGAAAATTTTGATTAATTATGAAAGGTTAGGAAGTTTCGAATAAATCGACGTTTAAATTTGATTAAAACATTGCCCAGATTCGCTGTAATCAACGATCAAACATTTGAGCAATGTCCAGCGTAAATTGAAATCCGCGCTTCCTATAACCAATTTGCTCATAATTTCTTCTTCAATATGATATTCTAAACAACGGTGATCAAAACCAATGAACTTCAGGCGAATAAAAAATTCCTGTTTTTCTTCAAATTTAGCTAGGCTAACCCCTTGCCGTTGTTCCAGGTGAAAAAATTTAGTCCTCAGACGTTGAAAATTTTTAATTATTTTGAAAGGTAAGGAAGTTTCGAATAAATCGGCGTTTAAATTTGATTAAAACATTGCCCAGTTTCGCTGTAATCAACGATCAAACATTTGAGCAATTTCCAGCGTAAATTGAAATCCGCGCTTCCTATAACCAATTTGCTCATAATTTCTTCTTCAATATGATATTCTAAACAACGGTGATCAAAACCAATGAATTTCAGGCGAATAAAAAATTCCTGTTTTTCTTCAAATTTAGCAAGGCTAACCCCTTGCCGTTTTTCCAGGTGAAAAAAATCAAAAAAAATTTAGTCCTCAGATGCTGAAAATTTTGATTAATTATGAAAGGTTAGGAAGTTTCGAATAAATCGACGTTTAAATTTGATTAAAACATTGCCCAGATTCGCTGTAATCAACGATCAAACATTTGAGCAATTTCCAGCGTAAATTGAAATCCGCGCTTCCTATAACCAATTTGCTCATAATTTCTTCTTCAATTTGATATTCTAAACAACGGTGATCAAAACCAATGAATTTCAGGCGAATAAAAAATTCCTGTTTTTCTTCAAATTTAGCAAGGCTAACCCCTTGCCGTTTTTCCAGGTGAAAAAAATCAAAAAAAATTTAGTCCTCAGATGCTGAAAATTTTGATTAATTATGAAAGGTTAGGAAGTTTCGAATAAATCGACGTTTAAATTTGATTAAAACATTGCCCAGTTTCGCTGTAATCAACGATCAAACATTTGAGCAATGTCCAGCGTAAATTGAAATCCGCGCTTCCTATAACCAATTTGCTCATAATTTCTTCTTCAATATGATATTCTAAACAACGGTGATCAAAACCAATGAACTTCAGGCGAATAAAAAATTCCTGTTTTTCTTCAAATTTAGCTAGGCTAACCCCTTGCCGTTGTTCCAGGTGAAAAAAATTTAGTCCTCAGACGTTGAAAATTTTTAATTATTTTGAAAGGTAAGGAAGTTTCGAATAAATCGACGTTTAAATTTGATTAAAACATTGCCCAGTTTCGCTGTAATCAACGATCAAACATTTGAGCAATTTCCAGCGTAAATTGAAATCCGCGCTTCCTATAACCAATTTGCTCATAATTTCTTCTTCAATATGATATTCTAAACAACGGTGATCAAAACCAATGAATTTCAGGCGAATAAAAAATTCCTGTTTTTCTTCAAATTTAGCAAGGCTAACCCCTTGCCGTTTTTCCAGGTGAAAAAAATCAAAAAAAATTTAGTCCTCAGATGCTGAAAATTTTGATTAATTATGAAAGGTTAGGAAGTTTCGAATAAATCGACGTTTAAATTTGATTAAAACATTGCCCAGATTCGCTGTAATCAACGATCAAACATTTGAGCAATTTCCAGCGTAAATTGAAATCCGCGCTTCCTATAACCAATTTGCTCATAATTTCTTCTTCAATTTGATATTCTAAACAACGGTGATCAAAACCAATGAATTTCAGGCGAATAAAAAATTCCTGTTTTTCTTCAAATTTAGCAAGGCTAACCCCTTGCCGTTTTTCCAGGTGAAAAAAATCAAAAAAAATTTAGTCCTCAGATGCTGAAAATTTTGATTAATTATGAAAGGTTAGGAAGTTTCGAATAAATCGACGTTTAAATTTGATTAAAACATTGCCCAGTTTCGCTGTAATCAACGATCAAACATTTGAGCAATGTCCAGCGTAAATTGAAATCCGCGCTTCCTATAACCAATTTGCTCATAATTTCTTCTTCAATATGATATTCTAAACAACGGTGATCAAAACCAATGAACTTCAGGCGAATAAAAAATTCCTGTTTTTCTTCAAATTTAGCTAGGCTAACCCCTTGCCGTTGTTCCAGGTGAAAAAAATTTAGTCCTCAGACGTTGAAAATTTTTAATTATTTTGAAAGGTAAGGAAGTTTCGAATAAATCGACGTTTAAATTTGATTAAAACATTGCCAGTTTCGCTGTAATCAACGATCAAACATTTGAGCAATTTCCAGCGTAAATTGAAATCCGCGCTTCCTATAACCAATTTGCTCATAATTTCTTCTTCAATATGATATTCTAAACAACGGTGATCAAAACCAATGAATTTCAGGCGAATAAAAAATTCCTGTTTTTCTTCAAATTTAGCAAGGCTAACCCCTTGCCGTTTTTCCAGGTGAAAAAAATCAAAAAAAATTTAGTCCTCAGATGCTGAAAATTTTGATTAATTATGAAAGGTTAGGAAGTTTCGAATAAATCGACGTTTAAATTTGATTAAAACATTGCCCAGTTTCGCTGTAATCAACGACCAAACATTTGAGCAATTTCCAGCGTAAATTGAAATCCGCGCTTCCTATAACCAATTTGCTCATAATTTCTTCTTCAATTTGATATTCTAAACAACGGTGATCAAATTCAATGAATTTCAGGCGAATAAAAAATTCCTGTTTTTCTTCAAATTTAGCAAGGCTAACATCCCTTGCCATTTTTCCAGGTGAAAAAAATCAAAAAAATTTAGTCCTCAGATGCTGAAAATTTTGATTAATTATGAAAGGTTAGGAAGTTTCGAATAAATCGACGTTTAAATTTGATTAAAACATTGCCCAGTTTCGCTGTAATCAACGATCAAACATTTGAGCAATTTCCAGCGTAAATTGAAATCCGCGCTTCCTATAACCAATTTGCTCATAATTTCTTCTCCAATTTGATATTCTAAACAACGGTGATCAAATTCAATGAATTTCAGGCGAATAAAAAATTCCTGTTTTTCTTCAAATTTAGCAAGGCTAACCCCTTGCAGTTTTTCCAGGTGAAAAAAATCAAAAAAAATTTAGTCCTCAGATGCTGAAAATTTTGATTAATTATGAAAGGTTAGGAAGTTTCGAATAAATCGACGTTTAAATTTGATTAAAACATTGCCCAGTTTCGCTGTAATCAACGATCAAACATTTGAGCAATTTCCAGCGTAAATTGAAATCCGCGCTTCCTATAACCAATTTGCTCATAATTTCTTCTCCAATTTGATATTCTAAACAACTGTGATCAAATTCAATGAATTTCAGGCGAATAAAAATTCCTGTTTTTCTTCAAATTTAGCAAGGCTAACCCCTTGCCGTTTTTCCAGGTGAAAAAAATCAAAAAAAATTTAGTCCTCAGATGCTGAAAATTTTGATTAATTATGAAAGGTTAGGAAGTTTCGAATAAATCGACGTTTAAATTTGATTAAAACATTGCCCAGTTTCGCTGTAATCAACGATCAAACATTTGAGCAATTTCCAGCGTAAATTGAAATCCGCGCTTCCTATAACCAATTTGCTCATAATTTCTTCTCCAATTTGATATTCTAAACAACGGTGATCAAATTCAATGAATTTCAGGCGAATAAAAAATTCCTGTTTTTCTTCAAATTTAGCAAGGCTAACCCCTTGCCGTTTTTCCAGGTGAAAAAAATCAAAAAAAATTTAGTCCTCAGATGCTGAAAATTTTGATTAATTATGAAAGGTTAGGAAGTTTCGAATAAATCGACGTTTAAATTTGATTAAAACATTGCCCAGTTTCGCTGTAATCAACGATCAAACATTTGAGCAATTTCCAGCGTAAATTGAAATCCGCGCTTCCTATAACCAATTTGCTCATAATTTCTTCTCCAATTTGATATTCTAAACAACGGTGATCAAATTCAATGAATTTCAGGCGAATAAAAAATTCCTGTTTTTCTTCAAATTTAGCAAGGCTAACCCCTTGCCGTTTTTCCAGGTGAAAAAAATCAAAAAAAATTTAGTCCTCAGATGCTGAAAATTTTGATTAATTATGAAAGGTTAGGAAGTTTCGAATAAATCGACGTTTAAATTTGATTAAAACATTGCCCAGTTTCGCTGTAATCAACGATCAAACATTTGAGCAATTTCCAGCGTAAATTGAAATACGCGCTTCCTATAACCAATTTGCTCATAATTTCTTCTTCAATTTGATATTCTAAACAACGGTGATCAAAACCAATGAATTTCAGGCGAATAAAAAATTCCTGTTTTTCTTCAAATTTAGCAAGGCTAACCCCTTGCCGTTTTTCCAGGTGAAAAAAATCAAAAAAAATTTAGTCCTCAGATGCTGAAAATTTTGATTAATTATGAAAGGTTAGGAAGTTTCGAATAAATCGACGTTTAAATTTGATTAAAACATTGCCCAGTTTCGCTGTAATCAACGATCAAACATTTGAGCAATTTCCAGCGTAAATTGAAATCCGCGCTTCCTATAACCAATTTGCTCATAATTTCTTCTCCAATTTGATATTCTAAACAACGGTGATCAAATTCAATGAATTTCAGGTGAATAAAAAATTCCTGTTTTTCTTCAAATTTAGCAAGGCTCCCTTGCCGTTTTTCCAGGTGAAAAAAATCAAAAAAAATTTAGTCCTCAGATGCTGAAAATTTTGATTAATTATGAAAGGTTAGGAAGTTTCGAATAAATCGACGTTTAAATTTGATTAAAACATTGTCCAGTTTCGCTGTAATCAACGATCAAACATTTGAGCAATTTCCAGCGTAAATTGAAATCCGCGCTTCCTATAACCAATTTGCTCATAATTTCTTCTCCAATTTGATATTCTAAACAACGGTGATCAAATTCAATGAATTTCAGGCGAATAAAAAATTCCTGTTTTTCTTCAAATTTAGCAAGGCTAACCCCTTGCCGTTTTTCCAGGTGAAAAAAATCAAAAAAAATTTAGTCCTCAGATGCTGAAAATTTTGATTAATTATGAAAGGTTAGGAAGTTTCGAATAAATCGACGTTTAAATTTGATTAAAACATTGCCCAGTTTCGCTGTAATCAACGATCAAACATTTGAGCAATTTCCAGCGTAAATTGAAATACGCGCTTCCTATAACCAATTTGCTCATAATTTCTTCTTCAATTTGATATTCTAAACAACGGTGATCAAATTCAATGAATTTCAGGCGAATAAAAAATTCCTGTTTTTCTTCAAATTTAGCAAGGCTAACTAACCCCTTGCCGTTTTTCCAGGTGAAAAAAATCAAAAAAAATTAGTCCTCAGATGCTGAAAATTTTGATTAATTATGAAAGGTTAGGAAGTTTCGAATAAATCGACGTTTAAATTTGATTAAAACATTGCCCAGTTTCGCTGTAATCAACGATCAAACATTTGAGCAATTTCCAGCGTAAATAAAAATACGCGCTTCCTATAACCAATTTGCTCAAAATTTCTTCTTCAATTTGATATTCTAAACAACGGTGATCAAATTCAATGAATTTCAGGCGAATAAAAAATTCCTGTTTTTCTTCAAATTTAGCAAGGCTAACCCCTTGCCGTTTTTCCAGGTGAAAAAAATCAAAAAAAAATTAGTCCTCAGATGCTGAAAATTTTGATTAATTATGAAAGGTTAGGAAGTTTCGAATAAATCGACGTTTAAATTTGATTAAAACATTGCCCAGTTTCGCTGTAATCAACGATCAAACATTTGAGCAATTTCCAGCGTAAATAAAAATACGCGCTTCCTATAACCAATTTGCTCAAAATTTCTTCTTCAATTTGATATTCTAAACAACGGTGATCAAATTCAATGAATTTCAGGCGAATAAAAAATTCCTGTTTTTCTTCAAATTTAGCAAGGCTAACCCCTTGCCGTTTTTCCAGGTGAAAAAAATCAAAAAAAATTTAGTCCTCAGATGCAGAAAATTTTGATTAATTATGAAAGGTTAGGAAGTTTCGAATAAATCAACGTTTAAATTTGATTAAAACATTGCCCAGTTTCGCTGTAATCAACGATCAAACATTTGAGCAATTTCCAGCGTAAATTGAAATCCGCGCTTCCTATAACCAATTTGCTCATAATTTCTTCTCCAATTTGATATTCTAAACAACGGTGATCAAATTCAATGAATTTCAGGCGAATAAAAAATTCCTGTTTTTCTTCAAATTTAGCAAGGCTAACCCCTTGCCGTTTTTCCAGGTGAAAAAAATCAAAAAAAATTTAGTCCTCAGATGCTGAAAATTTTGATTAATTATGAAAGGTTAGGAAGTTTCGAATAAATCGACGTTTAAATTTGATTAAAACATTGCCCAGTTTCGCTGTAATCAACGATCAAACATTTGAGCAATTTCCAGCGTAAATTGAAATCCGCGCTTCCTATAACCAATTTGCTCATAATTTCTTCTCCAATTTGATATTCTAAACAACGGTGATCAAAACCAATGAATTTCAGGCGAATAAAAAATTCCTGTTTTTCTTCAAATTTAGCAAGGCTAACCCCTTGCCGTTTTTCCAGGTGAAAAAAATCAAAAAAAATTTAGTCCTCAGATGCTGAAAATTTTGATTAATTATGAAAGGTTAGGAAGTTTCGAATAAATCGACGTTTAAATTTGATTAAAACATTGCCCAGTTTCGCTGTAATCAACGATCAAACATTTGAGCAATTTCCAGCGTAAATTGAAATCCGCGCTTCCTATAACCAATTTGCTCATAATTTCTTCTCCAATTTGATATTCTAAACAACGGTGATCAAATTCAATGAATTTCAGGCGAATAAAAAATTCCTGTTTTTCTTCAAATTTAGCAAGGCTAACCCCTTGCCGTTTTTCCAGGTGAAAAAAATCAAAAAAAATTTAGTCCTCAGATGCTGAAAATTTTGATTAATTATGAAAGGTTAGGAAGTTTCGAATAAATCGACGTTTAAATTTGATTAAAACATTGCCCAGTTTCGCTGTAATCAACGATCAAACATTTGAGCAATTTCCAGCGTAAATTGAAATACGCGCTTCCTATAACCAATTTGCTCATAATTTCTTCTTCAATTTGATATTCTAAACAACGGTGATCAAATTCAATGATTTCAGGCGAATAAAAAATTCCTGTTTTTCTTCAAATTTAGCAAGGCTAACCCCTTGCCGTTTTTCCAGGTGAAAAAAATCAAAAAAAAATTAGTCCTCAGATGCTGAAAATTTGATTAATTATGAAAGGTTAGGAAGTTTCGAATAAATCGACGTTTAAATTTGATTAAAACATTGCCCAGTTTCGCTGTAATCAACGATCAAACATTTGAGCAATTTCCAGCGTAAATAAAAATACGCGCTTCCTATAACCAATTTGCTCAAAATTTCTTCTTCAATTTGATATTCTAAACAACGGTGATCAAATTCAATGAATTTCAGGCGAATAAAAAATTCCTGTTTTTCTTCAAATTTAGCAAGGCTATCCCCTTGCCGTTTTTCCAGGTGAAAAAAATCAAAAAAAATTTAGTCCTCAGATGCAGAAAATTTTGATTAATTATGAAAGGTTAGGAAGTTTCGAATAAATCGACGTTTAAATTTGATTAAAACATTGCCCAGTTTCGCTGTAATCAACGATCAAACATTTGAGCAATTTCCAGCGTAAATAAAAATACGCGCTTCCTATAACCAATTTGCTCATTATTTCTTCTTCAATTTGATATTCTAAACAACGGTGATCAAATTCAATGAATTTCAGGCGAATAAAAAATTCCTGTTTTTCTTCAAATTTAGCAAGGCTAACCCCTTGCCGTTTTTCCAGGTGAAAAAAATCAAAAAAAATTTAGTCCTCAGATGCTGAAAATTTTGATTAATTATGAAAGGTTAGGAAGTTTCGAATAAATCGACGTTTAAATTTGATTAAAACATTGCCCAGTTTCGCTGTAATCAACGATCAAACATTTGAGCAATTTCCAGCGTAAATAAAAATACGCGCTTCCTATAACCAATTTGCTCATAATTTCTTCTTCAATTTGATATTCTAAACAACGGTGATCAAATTCAATGAATTTCAGGCGAATAAAAAATTCCTGTTTTTCTTCAAATTTAGCAAGGCTAACACCCCTTGCCGTTTTTCCAGGTGAAAAAAATCAAAAAAAATTTAGTCCTCAGATGCTGAAAATTTTGATTAATTATGAAAGGTTAGGAAGTTTCGAATAAATCGACGTTTAAATTTGATTAAAACATTGCCCAGTTTCGCTGTAATCAACGATCAAACATTTGAGCAATTTCCAGCGTAAATTGAAATCCGCGCTTCCTATAACCAATTTGCTCATAATTTCTTCTCCAATTTGATATTCTAAACAACGGTGATCAAATTCAATGAATTTCAGGCGAATAAAAAATTTCTGTTTTTCTTCAAATTTAGCAA